>VWZW01002322.1:222314-283792 GCA_013397115.1 Edolisoma coerulescens | reverse complement strand
GGTGGGGATGGGGCACAGGTAGGACTCGATGATGTTGAAAGTCTTTTCCAACCTCAAGGATTCTGGAATTCTGTAAAATTCACAGTCCAGCTGCAGCAGGAGATGTGTCACATGTGGGAGAGGGGTGAGACAGCAGCTGCTGACTCAGGAGCATCCCGACATTGCCAGAAGTTCATTGAGTCAGGAGATCACAGCACAGAATTCCCTCCAGCTCGCCCACTGACACAATTCCAGCTCCTCCCCCATTTTCCTTCCATCCCACCCACCCCAGCCTGCGTCTCCCGCAGGGAAACAAATCCCCCTGTGGATGGAATCCCTGGAGGAGCCGGCCAAGCTCTGCTTGTGACCTTTCTTCCCGCTCTCCAGTTTACATCTCCGTGTTTGGAAAACCTCATGGGGGAGCTTTCAGGAGGATTAATTCCTGCTGGAAACACCACAAGCCCCTCTGAACAGCTTCACACAGCTTGGGTGACACTATAGCCGTGTCCTAAGGGACAGGCTGGGGAGGGGAGGAAGGAATACTGGGAAAACAGAGGGAGGGAAATGAGGGATCCCTGAGCCTCTGCTGTGTTTTGAAGTCTTGCTGCATTCCAGGAGCTGGCAGGGACAGCCGTGTCCTTACCACAGGGGACAAATCCATTTCCATCTGGGCTCGCTGCCCAAAGGCAGGGCAGCAGCTCCCGCTGATTTTAGGAGAAATTAGGGGGTTTCTGTAGCTGAGCTTGGTTGGGTTCTCACCGAGCTGCCACCAGATGCTCTCACGCAGAGAGCAGGGCAGGGGGAGACGTGGAAGGAGCACGGGGAAAAGCCCAGCCCTTCCAACGGGAGCCAGAAGTGCCCCACTGTGTTTGCTCTGCACTTACGGGGCTGGGAGAGCTCCAAGAAGGGGAAGTAAATATTGTGAGAAGAGGTGGGGCTTCCCTTGCAGGTTTGCCTCCCACTGGCGGGGGCCCTGCCAGCTCAGCCCCTGCAGGATGCTGGGGCCCAGCAGGCACCTGGAAAAACCCAGGAGCAGAGCAGGGAGCTGGGCTGGGGGTCAGGGTTTGCAAAGCCTGCGAATTGGGGTGGGGGAGTGACCACAGCCCAGCCTGGCCTCGTCCACTGTTATTCCCACATCCCATGGGTGACCAGCCCAGCGACCCCCAGTGACCAGTCCCTGCCCAACGGGGAGCCCACCTGCACCTGCCTGGTGCTCAGCTTGAAAGGTGGCCAGAACAGAGTGATCTCTGCATCTCTCCACCATGCTGAGCTGTCCTGAGCAAGCGTTCACCCACCCTTCCCCATCCCCTTGTCCCTGAGCTCCAAAGGGGGAGCAGCACTTCCCCATCCCATGTCCCACGTGCCCCCAGCTGGCACAGGGAGGTCACTGCTTGGGCACCTCAGCAGGAGTCAGAGCAGCATCTCCAAGGAGAAATCAGCTCAGGACATCACCAACTCCTGATGTGACAACACTTTGGAGCCAGCGAGCTCCCGTGGGCATGGGTGGCACAGGGATGGTGTGGGCATGACCCTGTGATAATGTCACTGCTGCAACCGAGGGCACTTCCCAGAAGGGACCAAACTGACCCTCAGGATGGCAGAAGAAGCTGGAGTAGGAAGGAGACCTGAGATCATGGGGTGAGCAGGAGATTTTGGAAAATTATCTCCTCTGTAGTGTGGAGAAGGCACTAGTTACCCCACACAGAAGCTTTGGGAGGACCAACACCAGTATGGGCTGGACAGTTCATCCCTTCCTGAGGTGCCCACAACCCCTCTGAGCCCAAATTCCAGCTGTCCTGTTCCCACCACACGTGACAGAGGGAGATGCACAGTGCCTGGCATGGGCACTCCTGAACTGAGCTCAACAAGTCACGTTTGTCATTGCCAAAGTTTTGGAAATCCAAGGATCTTCTGCCCATTTCTCCACCTCCATCTGCTCATCCCCCAGCCCTGACACCAGGCCACAGCCACACCCCAGCAGCCTCCCAGACTGTGAGATCCCAAGAAACTGTTCTATGCCACTTCCTCCACCCCTGGACGTTTCAACCCCGTGGATAATTTGTCCTTGGGGTGCTAATTAACCCTCCCAAAAAATTCAAGCAGACAGCTGCCAGCCTGGTGCCCAGGAGGTGCTGCTGAACTACAGGGGGGGTTCATTTCAGTCACTTCAACCCCAAAAACCCCTCATGGCCACCACCAGCCCCTGGGCAAGTCAACGGTGACAGGTCCATGCAGGAGCGGGGCTGGAATGTGCATTCCACAAATGTCACATAAAAGTTACTCAGTAAACCACTTCCAGAGGGCCATGCCAGGAGCCAAGCAGGAAACAAGGCAAAGGATCTTCCCAGAGATCTCTGGAGCAAAGTGGGTGCTGGCCTTGCCATTGCCAGCCACACCGGGAATACCAGGAAATAGGGGATGAGTAGGATTGCTCCTGGAAGGCAGAGAGGGAAACCACTGCTGGGTTTATGGATTTGAAGAGTGAGAGGTGCCTGCTCAGGTGACAGAAGTGGCTGTTTGGCCTTTGCCTGTGACTCACCCCGCAGCTATTGTGAAATCCAGAGTGTGACAAACACAGGAACTATTTTAAGCCCTGAAAGAACACATTACCGGAAGGCTGGATGGTTCAGGACGGCCAGTTTCTAGGTGAGGCAGAGGAAAGCCCTGCCTGAACTCTCACTGGCACAGAAAGGAGAACTGAGAGCTCCCCCCTTGCTTCATCTCCGCTCGATTGCACCCGGTATCTTCCCAAGCCACGGGATCATCCCTTACAGGCTATCGTGCCACCATATTTCTGGTGTGAGCTCTTCTTCCCCTCCTTGCCAGCCTTGTCCCCGTGCCAGGGGAGCTGATGCTTCAGATATCACCGAGTTAAAGCCCCAGGAGCTTTGCTGGAGGTCCCGGTGATGCTGCGTTTGGGGGGTGATAGCTGGGCCTGCCCCACCCCACTGCGCTCCTGCTCCGGGTCTGCGTGTGCAGCTGCTCCCTCACACATTTCTCAGGGGTTACATAACCATTAATTGCCTCCTGATGAACCTGGCCCGAGCTCTCTGCATCAATAAACAAACACAGAATGGCCAGGCTTGAGTCAGTGCTCGTGGTGGTGTCAAATAATCGATGGGAGCTGGAATGAAGGCACCTCCCCTGTGGGGACGGGCTGAGAAAGTCCTTCAGCCTGGAGAAGGTCGTGTGGAGACCTCACAGCACCTTCCAGTGTCTGAAGGGGCTACAAAAAAGCCAGAAAGGGACAATTCACCAGGAACTGGAGTGACAGGACAAGGGTTCACACTGACAGAGGAGGCTTAGATGGGATATTGGGAAGGAATTGTTCCCTGTGAGGGTGGGCAGGCCCTGGCACAGGGTGCCCAGAGAAGCTGTGGCTGCCCCTGGACCCCTGGAAGTGCCCAAGGCCAGGTTAGACAGGACTTGGAGCAACCTGGGACAGTGGAAGGTGTCCCTGCCCATGGCAGGGGGTGGGATGAGGTGACCTTTAAGGTCCCTTCCAACCCAAGCCATTCCATGACTCCCAAGCCTAACAAGCCCCCAAGAGCCACTTCAGTTTGTCGCCATAAATGAGGCCCACTTGGGGTTTTGTTTGAAATGCTGGATTCAGGCCCTGGTGCCACCAAGCAGAGAGGCTGGTGACACGTGGGCAGGGGACAGCAGCACAGCCCTGGTCCCTCAGCCCCCACATCGGGCAGGGCTCCGACTGCACCAGCACTGCTGCTCTGGCAGCTGTGGCAACACTTCAGCAAGGGAAGGGGAAGTGGCTTCTGAAACACCCAAAAACCGTTTAAAAAAAAAAATAAAAAAGCAGAAATGCCTTCCTTTGGTTTTACAAGCACAGGGCAGGGAAAGCAGCCCCACACAGAGAGCTCAGCTACAGCCACGGCCTCGTTTTCTGGGTAGACCTGCCAAAGACAAGTGTGACCAAAGCATGGCAAAAACACCTCTTCTGGCCTTAAAAGCTCAGCAGTGGCCCAGCAAAGAGGGGCAGAGATAAGAAGCTCACAGAGCAGCACAGCTCCACGTGATGGTTCAGACCTTGCACCCAACCAGCCACAGAAACAGAGGCGCAGCGAGAGGGTTTGGGGCTGTTTTTGCCGTGTTTTAACCACCCCCAGACAGCAGACAGACCTCGTGGGCCTGGGCTGGGTGAGACACGTGCAAATAAACAGGAAAGGTTTGAGGAGAGGGAAATTCCACACTGACCCAGCATCTTCAGCCTAAAAGTTGAACATCCTTCAGATCACCGCTCCCTGGAAGAGCACGGTGCTCCAAGTGAGCATTCCTGGCCTGGTCTTCATTCAGCCAGCGCCACAACATTGAGAAAATAAAAAAAAATAGAGGGGGAAAAGCCTTTCAGGCAGGTCTGAGTTTCCCAGCAACTTCCTGCAACAAATGTGGTCCTCAGAGAGCTGTGGGAGCAGGGGCTGAAGGGCTGCGACACCCAAGAGCCAGGGAATGGGTTTAGGCTGGCAGTGGCAGGGCTGGCTGGCTGGCAGCCCTCTCACACTGGGCTGGAAAGCAGAATAAAGAACTCAGCCCTTCCCTGTCTCCAGAGCCCAGGGCTGCCAGGGTGGCCCAGCACTGCTGGCACTTCCCACTGCAGGAGGAATATGGGGCAGGAGCAGCACGGCGATGCCAGCAGCTCCAAGCGCTGAGGAGAACCAACACCAGCTGGCTCTGCTGGGCACTGCTCCCTTCTCTGCCTCTCCCACCTCCCCAAACGCCACGCAGATTTCGGTCGAGCAAAGACAGGAGCCCCGGGACACGAGCACAGGGAGGTGAGAAATGTCAGGAAGGTTTCCATGGGCTGCCTGGGGAGAGCAGACGTGTTGGAGGTGGCACCGAGGTGCTTCTCCCCAGCCAGGAGGCAGAAGTCAGGGAATGCACCTCCAGCAGGAGCAGTGCCACGGCTCTGCCCTGTGCCAAGGACACGCTGCCCCTTCCAGCCCCAGTCCCGGGGCTGGCACATCCAGACACTGCTCTTGGAGGGAGCTGCCCTCTCCCCTTGCCGTGGGAGCAAAGTGTGCCTGAATCCCTGCTCCCTCTGGATTCAGGCCGAGCCAGGCTGGCAGTGCCAGTGGGTGAGGGGACAGCACAGCCACCCCCCACAGCCCTGGGGGACCCCCAGCCACCGGGGGTTTCACCTGAGACTCAGGAGGAGAACCCCCCATTTACAGACAGCAGCACCCTGCTGATGAGAAAAAGAACTATTTTCCCAAGGAAACTGGACTCTCAAAAGACAAAACATTAAAAAAAAAAAAATCAGGAGATGTGCTGGGGAGGGTTTTTGTGAGCAGCAACAATTGCCACGTGCTGGAGGGTGAAAGGCTCATCTGAGCTCTCTCTTGCAGGCAGCTGCCCACAGCTCCCACTGGCAGCGGCTCTGCCAAGATCTGCGCTGTGCCACTGAGGTCATTGTCCAAATATTTAGGCCACGGAGAGCTGTCCCTGTCCCCTGAGAGCTGTCCCTGTCCCCTGTCCCACCGAGACAGCCACAAAGCACCGAGCTGCGGCAGGGATGGGGCATCCCACGTTTCCACAAGTTTAAAGGGAACATCAAGTTTAAAGTTCAGCCAGGTTTAACACTGTTAAACCTTCCCATTCCTCTTTCCCAAGCTGAAAGATTTTAAGGAAACCCTTCAGCTGCTCTAAAGGACAAGACCACGATTCCATCCTACATTTTTTTTTGCGGCCAATCAGCTCAAACTTCCCCTGGTTTTTTTTCCTTCCCTTTTCTTTTTCTAAGTTAACTCGGCAGATTAACATCTCTGCGTGACAGCCTTTCCAGGAATTACAGGTTAAATCGTAGAATCACAGAATGATTTGGGCTGGAAGGGACCTTAAAGCTCCTTTTGTCCCAACCCCCTACCATGGGACCCCTTCCAGTATCCCATGTTGGTCAGAATTCCATCCAACCTGGCCTTGGACACTGCCAGGGATCCAGGAGCAGCCACAGCTTCTCTGGGCACCCTGTGCCAGGGCCTCCCCACCCTCACAGGGTGGAATTTTTTCCTAATATCCCATCTAAACCTGTTCCCCCATGGATCAAACCAAGAGCTGAGCCTGAATCACCTGAGCCAACTGAGGCAAACGCGAGTGGTGCAGGCTGGGGTGATGAGCAGAGAGGTCTGCGAGTGACTGGGACACTGTCGAGTGACAGGGACACTCTGGAGTGACTGGGACACTCTGGTGCCCACAAACAGCCCCGCTGCTGCGAGGCAGCTGCACAACATCCAACAATCGGCCTTTTATTACCCCCATTTCAAAGCCGCGTTTCCAGCCCGCAGCACGCACGGCACCGATAGCAGCACAGCACACCAGATAACCCAAATTCGCCTTTTTGAGCGTGTCTTGGAGAAGAAAGGAGAAGGAGGGCACAAAAGACGCGCTGGTGGCTCGCCGTGGCCCCGGGGCTCGGCGGGATGGAGCTGTTTGGAGGAGATTGGAAGGGAATAAAGCGAAAAACCCCCTGTCCCAGCATGCGGGGGCTGGGGGCAGCCTGTCCCCAGCCTGCTGCCTTATCGGGGAGCCAGTGTCCCCATCAGCACGCCCTGGGCAGGGCAGATAGCGCTGCACAAGAGGCACGAGAGCAGCAAAACAATCCCCCCACGAGAAAGGCAGCGAGGCCCTGGCCGCCCTCCGGGAGCCAGAGGAGCCCCTGCCAGCGTGGGAGCTCTCCGTGCCCACAAGAGTGCTCGGGCATCCCTTCCTGCTGGCATTAACGTGAGGGTGAAGCAGTAAAGCCTCAGTTTTGCAGGGCTGGGAGGTGATGCTGTGGCTCCAAGCAGTCGGCACTGCTGGTTTCACCCTGAGCATCTTCCCTGAGAGCAGCACAGCAGCTCTGTGGGGCTGCCACTGCCACGCGTCCCTCCCAAATGATGCCAGCTCTGAAGAGACAACACAGATCCTCTGAGTTTATTAATTGCATTTCAGGTGTTTTTCCAGGAAAATAGGTCTGCTTTTCTTCTAAGGCAGCTTGGGAAGGGTTTGAGTGAGGAACTTTTCCAGGCTCCCAACTCTGAGTGGGCTGGAGCTTTGCCAGGCTGGCACCCACTGACCACAGCTCGCCACTGCTGGATTCAAGATCATCCATTTAATGAGCTTTGGATGAGGTGGTGACAAAGCTTTGGTCACCTGTGGGCTGCCACCACGTCCTCACTGTACCTCTGGCCTTGCCAAAGCCACGGCATTCAGAGAGTGAGAGCTAGAAAGAAACAGTTCCTCCCCACCCCCTCCTACTTTTCAGCTTCATTACCCTCCGTTCAGCTGGTTCCTTGTGCAGTCAGATCCTCTTTTGCTGCAAAAAGCCTTTCTATAAAAACAGGGAAATCCCAGTAGCTCCTGCTGGCCGCAGGTTGCTTTGGGGCTGCTGTGTACGATCCAGACTCCACAATAAATTTCATTGTTTTTAATTAATATGTATTTAAATGAGGCCTGTCCTACTTTTGGAAAGCCAGTTCCAGCTTTGCTCAGCTGAGTGCACGGGAGCCCAGGACACAGCTCCAGCCAGGATTCCACAGGGCAGGAATACCCCAAACACCCGGGCCCTCCTTCCCCCTGCTCACACCCGGCCTCAGAAAAACAAATCCTACTAAACCCAGCCCATTTTTCCATCTCTCCACACCTGAATTTCTCCCAGAAATTTGTCCAGAGTGCAAAGCCCCGCTCAGGGCTGCCAGACCTTTCCAAGGGAACACAACATACGGCACACAGGGCAGGATGCAGGCGCAGGATTCCGTCACCTCCCCACGCTTCCGGGCGTGGAAAAGGGGCGGAAAACAGGCAGGAACTTCACTCAAACATCCTGAAAACCTCAGGGCCCTGCAAACACTCAGCCTTGCTCCCAGCAATGCCTTTAGTGAGAAGATCAAATGGACTTTTAAGGTGATTACAAGAGAATCATTCAAATTGTTCACTGAATTTTGGGCACCTTGGTTCTCCTGGAGCACAAGTGGGTTATTCAGCTGATTTTTGGTGGGTTATTCTGCAATTTTTTGGTGGGTTATTCTAATTTTTTGGCAGCTGAGCAGCCTGAGAGGACAACCCCCTTCTTTCACATCCCACCTTCCACTCATCCCTACCTAGGGTAGTGCTCCAGATAGAAAAAAACAAAGGAGGGCAACAAAACAACCTTAGATGAAGAGAAATTGTGTCTCTGGTTATTACCTAAAATAAGGATTTATAGCACAGGACACCCAAATAATTTGGGATTCTTCAATGAACAAACAAACTCCTGCATGAGAATTCAAAACCCACCCATGTCCATTTGCCAGCTGGAAGGGAGAACAGGTGGAGAAGAGATCAAAGCAATGGAGAAGTGAAATGTTGCTACACACAATAAAATAACCCTTCGATTTCTGGCACAAGGTTAAACCTCACCCTACTCAGCAGGGGTAAAACTCCTCAAAAGTAAAAATTTGCCTGAATATTCAAGTTCCAGAAGGAGTGAACTTCTGGTCGTAGATACGTGGTCTCCACTGGGACGTTTTTATTCTCATTTGGGTCAAAATGGGGATGAAAGGAGCTGAAGATGAGATGTTGTTGCCTGACAGGCTGACATCCTTCACCTACAGTAAATTAAGTTTCTCTGACAATGTTTTTCTTGGTGTGAGGCTGGGGTTAATAACTGAGGCATTCAGATATGACAACAGACTAAAAACCAAACCAGCCACCTCTAAATTAGCTTTACTCTCCAAGTCACCTACTTTGGATACATTATCCACGTTTAAAATAGGAAGCATTTAAATCATTATTTAAGTTGTCCTTTCTCTCAGAGGCCAATTAAGTTATTTTACAGTGTTTACCTGGTTCCTGTCACCGCCTGAGAAACCTGAGCAAATAAAAGCAAGGAACCAGCCAGGAGTGAGTGAGTGTTGCTACACACAAATGGGTTTCCAACGCACCTCGCAGAGCAGACTGGCAACAGGATTTCTACTGGTGCTGGTGCTTTCAGAAGGATAAATGGAAAAGGGATTTAAACATGATTTTTAGGAACTGTGTTTTATTAGAAGATAGGATCCCTCACAAAGAAGTTTCACTCAGTGGGTATTTAGCACTCAGTTTTTTAGAGAGTTTCTGTCAAACAACGTGGTGGAGACAAGAAATAAACACCAAATCCCTCTGTCCTGACCTGCAGTCACCTGCCTCCCTTCCAGGCCTGTTTATTTCTCAGTTTTCCCAAGGCAATACCTTCTCAAACGATCGAACGAGGCCATCAAACCCCAGCTGCCCAACAGGCGATTCCCACCCCCATTCCAAGCCGCGCCTGTCACACAGGTGTGCCCAGGAGCCTCCGGATCCCCAGCCCGCTCCTGCACCCCAAACCCCCCCTGCACAGGACAGGGGACATTTCCGAGCCGGGGACAGCAGGAGCGCCGCTGCTTTGGAGTGCAAAGTCCAGGGAAGCTTCGGTCTTTGAAACCCCTAAACCCCGAGGTTAAACATTCATGGCCCTGGACACGGCTCCTCTTCGCCCTCCCAAGTTTCCTGCCGGCCACGACCGCGGGGATGCAAATCCCATGTCACCCCTAGAGGCTCAAAAAACTTGGCAGACAGCCCTGGAAGTGCCGACTTCCAAGAAACCTCCCTCCATTCATTGCACCGGCGGGCTTGGCACGGAGCGCCTGAGTCTCCTCACAAAAGCATCGCTCCGAAAACGGGCGATTCAGGGCGACAAAAAAAAAAAATTAAAAGGCAAGAAAGAAAAAAAAAAAAAAAAAAAAAAAAGAAGAAAGCTTTGCTGCCTCCTTTCCCCTTCCCGGAGCGCTGCGTTCCCAAGGCCAGCTCAGCCGCTGTGCCCGCCCGGCTCCTCCCGGCTAACGGGACGCGGGAGCCGGCCCCGGTGTGTCCGGGGAGCGGAGCCGCTCCGAGCCCGGCCGCGGGACCGCAGCTGCTCCCGGAGCCCCTCCGAGCACGCACCTTGTAGACTTTGCCGAAGGCTCCATCTCCCAGCTCGCCCACCACCTCCCACACCTCGCCGGGGTCCAGGTCGCGGCGGACGTGCTCGTATTCCTTGGAGCGGCGCTTCTCGAAGGCGGACAGGCGCAGGATGCGGCGGAAATTGGCGAAAGCCATCCCGGAGTGCGGCCCCGGGAGCTGCGGAGCCGCCGCCCGCTCCGGCCCCGGGAGGACGGAGCCGCTGCGCGCCCGGGGAGCGGCGAGGCGGGACCGGGGCCGGGGCCGCCTCCAGCCGCGCACATGGAGCCGGAGCCGCTCCACCTGCTGGGCTGGGCTGGGCTGCCCGGGACCGAGCCATTGGCCGCCCCAGCCCTCCGCCCGCCCGCCCGGCACCGCCCCGCACGGCTCGGCTCGGTCCGGGCACGGCACAGACAGGGCACGGTCCGGGCACGGCACAGACAGGGCACGGTCCGGGCACGGCACCGCCCCGCACGGNCGGCTCAGCCCGGGTACGCTCTGCCCCGTCGTCTTGGCACGGTTCGGCCTGGCACGCCCGGCTCGGCTCGGTTCAGCCGGGGCACAGCCCGGCCCGGCTCTGCCCGTCCCGGTGCATCGGGCCATGGCCCAGCCCGGCTCGGTTCGGCCCCAATCCCGAAGCAAACAAAGCACATCCCGGGACAGCCGGGCGGGGAAGGAGCGACCTCCCCGCAGCATCCCCGGGGCTGTGTCCGAGCCCCGCGTGGAAAACCCGAATCCCGCCGTGCCCGGGCAGCAGAGCCGCGGTTCCCGCTCCCCGCGGGTCCTCCCGGGAATGCGGACCGACACCGCTGATTTCGAGCTCCCAGCAGCGGGAATTCGGCGATTCCGCCCCGCCGGCACCGCCACGCGCTGGTTTTGGAGATGTGACCCAGCTGGTGTCCGGTGGGAAGTTCGCATCCTCCCCACGGTGCTGGCGCTTCAAACCCTCTGGAAAAGCGACTCTGCAATCCCGTATGGAATGGGGACATCTAGGGGACACCCCGGCGGTGCAGCCCCGCGTCCCGGCGCCTTCCCCTGCACACCCCGCTGACCCCGCACCGCCCGGGTTTTGCCCCAAATCCGCGTCCCACCGCCCAGCCGAGGGCACAGGAACAGGGGGGACTTTGCACGCCCCATGCTGAAGGATAATTCCAGCAAAACTCAGCTCAGGCTCCCTCCTCGGCAACATCTGTGCTTAGCGATGTCTTAGGAGTTCCCTGACACATCATTCCCTAAAACATTGGGTTGATTGTCATCTTTCCTCGTCCTTGCTGTTAAAAAAAAATACTGGCAGAGTATTTCCAGCTCCTGGAGGTTGATTGACAGAATCACCTGAGCAGTGAATGCTCCTAAACACGAGATTGGCATGAATGCTCTGAAATCACAGCCCCTCTGTGATGTTTTGGGAAGGGACACACAGGACTCTGCCTCACCTGGGATTTCAAACCAGGGGTCAGTGACATGACAAATATTGCACTTCAGGTGTTCCACCAATGGCAGCGCTCTGTAATAGTAATTAGCCAGCAGCTTGGTTAATTCAGGGGCTTGGCAGTTCCCCAGAAAGCTTTCAGACCCAGCTCCGTGTCCTCCCTGCTCTGTCATGCCCTGGCTGCTCTGGGAGGTGACCACGGCCTGGCTGCTGCTGGAGGGTGCGAGGCTCAGGGGACCTGGCAGAGCCACCAGGATCCATTTCAGCTCTGCTTGAGCATCCTCCTTCCCCCTTCCACCGCCTCCTCCCCTGTTTGTGGGGCAGACAAAGCTCCAAGAGCCTCCAACCCCTGTTTGAATTTAAGTCATTCCTGTCCCCTGTGTCCCAGCAGCCCCCAGGCCAGGCTGTCCAAACACCAGCACCAGGTCCTGGCACAAGGAGCACAAAATCCACACAGGAAAAACCCCGGCCAGTGATGCAGGAGATCCTCCCAGCTGTGCAGGATGCCAGGGGCACGGGGCAAGAGGGCATTTCTGGCTCGCTGGAGCTCATTCCTGAGTACTGCACATGGAATCCTTTCCAAAACCCAACCATGCTCCGTGTCAAGAAGCATTTTTTTGGGTTTCTTGCCAAGAGTCCTCCACATGAGGCCTTTTTCAACCCCTCACCCGCTGGTTCAGTGCTTCCCCACCTCACCATTGCAGTTCTGCAGTCCTTTAGGATGTTTTCGTGAGCCCTCCTTGGTGTTCCAGCTCAAATGATCCCTCTTCCCACAGGTTTCCCCCATGGGCAGAGATTTAAGAGTGGCAGAATCAGCCCAGGCTGCAGATTGGGTTTTTTTTTCAGCAGGGGCAGTTTGTGCTCTGTGTTTGCACTTGGGGAAGTTTGACTGAAATTCTGGAGCTGGTTTGGTTCTTCCTCTGCGCTGCACTGGAGGAGATTAAAGGGGACTGAAAATAATTGTTAAAAGTGACACCTTCAAAAGAAAAATGTAGGGTTTTTTTTCCAGTGTTTCTGGTTTGTTGGAAAAGTCCTTTTTTTTTTTTTCCAGTGATAGGGTGGGAAGGAAGAAGAGAAAACAGAAAAAGAAGACAGCAGGAGAAGACAGGCGGGCAGCAACGAGCACTGTCACATTTTCTCCGTGCAGAAATCACACATGGCTCTCTCATAAATCACCTTATTAACGCTGTCCATGAATTCTGACCACCAGCTCGTGTCTGTGCCCGGGTGTTAATTGCCTGTGCAGCCTGACTGGGAGCAGTGGGCATTTCAAATGAAATAAATCCTAATTATTGCTCTCAGCGTCGTGCGGGCGATGCCTGAGAGCTCCCTGCTCTCCTGAGGGATGCTGGATTGCTTTCTCCGGGATGGGACTGACCTGAAAAAGGATCAGATCCTGCTGCTCTTCGAGCCACTGGGCTGAAAAGCTGTGGGGAGGAAGAGGTGAAGCCAGGATTACCCCTAAAGCTCAGCTTAGGTGTTGGGCATGACCTGCAGCCCTGCTCTGCTCTGCAGCAGGAGCCCGGCCCAGGGTCAACACTGGGGGTGTCCCCCGTGGGATTCGGGGAGGAAGGGGAGAAGCCAACCATGGACATGGGAGGGATGGGAAAGGAACTCTCAAAGGAGGACCTGGAGCTGCTGGAGCCAGGCCAGAGCAGGCACCAAGGGGATCAGAGGGATGGAGCAGCTCTGCTGGGAGGAAAGGCTGGGAGAGCTGGGGGTGTTCAGCCTGGAGAGGAGAAGCTTTGGGGTGACCTCAGTGTGGCCTTGCAGGGCCTGAAGGAGCTACAGGAAAAATGGAGAGACTTTGCAAGGGATGGAGGGACAGGACAAGGGGGAATGGCTTCACACTGACAGAGTAGGTTTAGATTGGATATTGGGAAGAAATCCTGCCCTGTGAGGGTGGGGAGGCCCTGGCACAGGGTGCCCAGAGCAGCCGTGGCTGCCCCTGGATCCCTGGCAGTGCCCAAGGCCAGGTTGGATGGGGTTGGAGCACCCTGGGACAGTGGAAGGTGTCCCTGCCCATGGCAGGGGGTTGCAATGAGATGAGATCCCTTCCACCCAAACCATTCCTTGGCTCTCTGGCAGCAGCTTTGGAGCCTGGCTGCTGTCGGGCGCTCTCCCAGCACATCCCAAACCCAGCAGCAGCAGCAGCTGTGTGGCTCCATGGCAGGAAGCAGCAGGATTCTGGCATTTCCTGCGGGCGGGAGGAGCGGGAGGTGCCCTTCACTGTCTGGATGTGAGCACTGCTGGGCGTCCCACGCGTTCTTTCCGAGCAGGAAATCAGCGCTCATCGTTCCTAAACCCTTCTGCCCTGAGCAGAGCATCCCCACCTGCTCCAGGGGCACGAGGAACTGAGGGAGATCCCTGCACTCGCTCCTCCTTTCTGCTGCCAGCTCCCTGGGTTATTGTTTTTATGGATAATTCTCCTTTTTGTTCCACCAGAGTCTCCTCTCCAATTATTTGTTGTACCTGTGAGCCCTGCAGGGTTTGCAGCCCCTGCCCTGGGTGGTTTTTAGCACAGGGAGATACCAAAGCCTCCAACCTCTGGACAGTTCTAAAGCCCTCCCAGTGTTTTCCTGAAATGAGGTTTTTCAGCCCCAAATTGTGTCGATCCTGCCCTCTCGGGGCTGTCTGGTTAAAAGGCCACGTTCAGCAGGGGCCGTGCCCCAGCCGTGGGGGCTCCTCCCGCTCCCCCCACCACTGCAGAATCCAGATGTTGTCAATCACTGCAACATCTGCACCTCGTTCCACAGGGCAGAGCAGCGGCCAGGGAGGTGCCCTGGGAGCCGGGAACACGCTCGGGATGAGCCCCAGGCAATCAGCTGGGATTGATTTCTCCCGAGTCAGTCAGGAAACTCTGTCGGAGAAAAGGGAGGAGAGCCTGGATTTGGGGTCTTTCTCTGGAATAACTCATTGCACGCTGGGATCTACCTCCTCTCCAAAATTAGCAGCTGAACTGCAGGGAATCCTAAACGTTTGCAGTCTCCTGCATGGACAAAAACCAAAACAACAAAAAAGAAGACGGGGGGATCCCAGAGAGCCTCCCAGCAGAGTCCCAGGAATCCTTTACCCAGGAACAGCACGGCCTCACATCCCTGAGCCCCCGGCTCAGCTCCCACCCACCGCGAGAGGCACAAATGTACAAAGTGAATAAATCCCAGGGCTGCAGCCCAGCAATTCCCTGGGGTTTGCTCCAGGATGAGCAGGGATTGATGCAGCTGCACTTCAGCCTCGGGCCCCAGAGCATCCCCAGGAGCGGTGCTGGTGTCACCTCCTCCCTGAACTGCCCCTCTCCTGTCCCCTGCTCCTCCCAGTGCTGCCCCCGGAGCCTGACTGGTGTGACTGGGACACACTGGGCACTCTCCGAGGCTCTGGGCACTCCCAGGGGCAGCTCCTGCTCCTCATCCCCCCAAATCCCAGCAGGAAACGCTGTGGGCTTCGTTAACAAAGCCACCTAATTAAGGCCATGCGGAGAGAAGGAAAGAGAGGCAGTTTTGTCTCTTCTGTTCAATATTGAGTGTTCACCCCATGATTTAATCCCCCCTCACCTCACACGCAGCCCAGGACACCACGGAGCTCCTCCAAACGCTGCCACTGGAGTTTCCCTGAGGAAGAGGGATGGCTGCAGCATGAGGGATTAATTAAAGTAGAAAATTCCAGCCTCCAAGGGCCTCCCCTGGCCTTCCACGGAGGGTGGAATCCCACAACTGCTCTGAGTCTGGGCTTGGAGCAACCTGGGGTAATGGAAAATATCCCTGCCCATGGAGAAAGTTTGGAGCAAGATGGGTCTTTAAGGTCCCTTCCAACCCAAAGCATCCTGTGATTCCATGGGATGGCTGCACACAAAGCTTTGCATCTTGTACTTTATGTGTATCTATTAAAAAAGATAAATTAAAGGCATTTTGTGTGCACACTGCCACATAAAAGGAATAAAAATTATGTATTTTTATATCTGTAAGGGGAAAAATTTCCAGGAAAATCACACCCTTGTTTGTTTGTAACTCATATCCCAAATTCACAGTGAAATCACCCCAATTTCCAGAATTTTATTTCTAAAAATGCAAATATTTAGCTGTGGCCTCCAAAGAATTATTCCTACTCCTCTGATACCTCTGGCAGTTAATCAAGACTATAGAAGTGCTGACCTGAATTAAGACAAAGTGTCAGGGAATGTAATTACAGGACAATTACCCAGCTCCATTATTTTTGTTCAGCAAGGAGCTGATCCCGAGCCAGGCACGAACCCACCCTGGGTGTCTGAGCACAGCTCCAGGCCCTGCGTTCTCCACGGATTTCACACCTTGTCTGCAAGATAAAAAAACATCGTCACACCCCCAAATTCGTATCGAAACGTGTCCCTCAAGGGTAGCAGAGGCAATGGAGAAATTGGAGAATTCCAGCTCCCAACCAAAAGCCTTACGGAGGAAATTTAAGGAGGAAAAAGAAC
The DNA here is from genome assembly GCA_013397115.1 of Edolisoma coerulescens. Classification (NCBI taxonomy): domain Eukaryota; kingdom Metazoa; phylum Chordata; class Aves; order Passeriformes; family Campephagidae; genus Edolisoma; species Edolisoma coerulescens. The sequence continues at coordinate 268,010 of VWZW01002322.1, read as the reverse complement.
ACTGAGGGGCTTTCATAAGGCATGGAATTGCATGGCCAGGATTATTTTTATTTTTATTTTTAATTTTTTAAATGCAGGGGAAGAAAAAGTTAATTTTTTTTTTGCTTTGTTTGAAATACAGGAAATTTGCACAGCATTTCCACTGGGAATTCAGGGGAGTTTGCTCTCAGCAGTAAAAGATCTTCCCTAGGATAAAAAATTTAAAAATCACGTAATTTATCAGTCTGGAGACAACCTGTGAGGTGTTAATAAAGTTCCAGATAAAAATCCATAAAGCAGTTTGGAAGCTTCTCGGTGTTCAAAGCAGGATAAAATTGGAATTCTGGAATTCTTCCCTGAGCAGGGAGGGGAAAAATATTAAAAAGCCTTTTTTTTTTTTTTCACAAATATTTGATTCTAAAAGCATTCCTAAAACTTAAGAGGGGAAAGAAGCAGCCCCACCCCTGGAATCCCCCCATGCTGGGCGTTGCCTGGGTCAATCCCAAATCCAGCACCAGATCCCACGGGACGGGAATCCCACGGCCCAAAACAAACGCAGGCCGAAGAGTTTTACCATAAAAATGAAGGTATTTATTCAAGAAGTACAAATTTGATGGTACCAGCCATCGTTGAAAGCCATTCCCGTGAGGCAGAGAGGACACAGAGCCGAGTCCCTCGCTCAGAGCACACGGAAGCAAAGTGTCCCCAAGTGTCACCACCGCGGTCCTGGCCAGCATTCCTCAAATCCACCTCTTTTGAAACATTCCCTGGACTTGAGAGGCACAAATAGGGTTTGTTTTTTGTTTGTTTTTTTTTTTTTTTTAAGCCAAGACCAGTTTGTTGTTTTAATAAAGCCACCAGCTCCAATTTCTTTTGTTTTCAATTGCCTTAAATTGTCTCCAGCCTTTGGAGCGGATCCCGGTTTCCTAAAGGAACAAAAAAAAAAAGGGATTTGGGAACGAGCAGGTGCAGGATTTTCTGGAGCTCAGGGTTTTAAGGCAGGAGTCAGGGTTTGAAGTTGTCTCTTTGCCCCGTGGCTCTGACTGAATGGTCTTCATGTGGAAAATGGACAAATCCAGAGTTCCTCTGGAGTGACCCCCGGAGCGTGGCCCTGCTCGGAGGGTCGGGACACGATTTTCCATGGAAAATCCAGCAGACACGTTGCTTAAAAGTCTCAAAGTCCACTTTAAGGAGCCTGTTGGTTAAAACATCTCATTTCCCAGCTGCCTGCCTGGTGTAGGCTCAGTGAAGTGCCTCCCTCGGGAAGGAGAGCTCCAACTCCATCCCCACGGAGGCTCCACGCGGATGGAATCTGGGAGAGGAGAGGCACCTGCAGGACACAACAATCCCAAACAATTCCCGGGAAGGGAAGTCCTGGAGCAGACTGGTGTCTCCATCATGAGCCACCAGAAGTGGTTGTGGCTGAGAGAGAACAGCAGGACATTCATCATTTGGGGAGGAAAACACCGACGTGGACGCCGGGAAATCCAACTCCGAGGCTTCCCAGGGAATCTGCGAGGCAGCCTCCGACATCCAGAGGGGCTGGAGCAGGTTTTGCTGTTTTCCAAGGAAGTTGAAGAGTGGACAAAGCTCATCCCCACACCCAAAGCAGGGTTTTTTTAAGAACACCTTTCTCAAATGTCACTAATCCCACTCCAGAAGAGTCCAAGCTGTCCCAGAGCTTCCAGCCACGATCCAGGAGGGATTTGATGACAGGGAAGGGCAAAGGCAAAAAAAAAAACCAAACCGAGCCCCTTTTTTCTAACAGAGACTACTTTCACTTCAAAGGAACAGGATCTGAGCAGCACAGGGAAAAAGCCAAAAAAAAAAAAAAAAAAAGAAAAATTCCTTTTTTTTTTTTAAATGTAAACATTCTCTGCATAAGGTGCAGGGTCTCGAATGTCTGTACAGGAACACGGAAAAGTTTGGGGAAGAGAGCTCCAGAGGCAGAAATGCAGCTGCCCCTTCCACTTCTGAAGCATCACAGACATGGAGAAAACGTTCAGCATTCACTTTGTCAACACCTACACGGCAAAAAATGCTCCCAGAACTCCATGGCTAAAAGCGTCCCACCATTGTAACAAGGAGTATTTTTGTATTTTTAATACTTTGTCAAAAAAAGAGATTTTACATTATTTACTAGCAATGGATATATAGGCAGAAGCACATCACACTACAGCAATATTTTATCAAGTTATCAATTGACCTTCACCAGACATTATGCACAGTTGCTCCCGAGATTCCCTCTTTCCTCTCCTCCCCAAAGCAACTTTCTGTGCAAGGCAAAGAAAAGCTGGGGTTGGTTTGGTTGCTCCCAGGCTGAGATTTTTTGGTGTTGTTACACCCCAAATTTAGGGTATTTATTAAAAACCCACCTTATTACACCACCAACTCACACCATTTCATTTTCCAAACTATTCCCCAGCTCCAGAGAAGCAAAGGCTTCCAGAAAATGTATCCCAAGCTGTGTTTTGTGCAGAGGACCCCAAAAACTGCAATGCACCAAGGCAGGCAGGGACATTTGGGGGGGCTCTGAAGGAGCAGCTGTCACTTGGGTGGGGAATAAAACCCTGAGCATCCTCCTGCAGTGCCCCAAATGGACCTGCAGCACACCTGGGGGGCTTTTTTGGGGCTCCCTGGCCCTGGCAGGCTCTGGGTGTTTGTGCCTCTCTGCCCTTCGAGCTGCTCAGGAGCGTGATGTTCATCGGGTCCTTACTCCTGGCTCAGGCAGAAGTGACAAGAAAGAGTAGAAAAATCTGAGCTGTGTCAAACAGAGCTGTCACTGACAGGGTAAAAAAAGGTGCTCCTGGCATCAGATCCCAGCCAGAGCTGGGCAGGAATGGCACAGAGGGCCGAGGGGGGCAATTTAAAAAGCCCAAATTGATTCCTTCTCTCTGTGTATGGTGTGCGTTAAAATCCTGTTACATCATTTACACCCCTGGGTCTGGCGGGGGGAGACAGCACCCCAAGGGCCAAAACCCAGCCAGGCCATGCTGCCAGCACCCTCCTGCTGCAGTTCAGGGGTGATCCATCCTCTCCAGGGGTTATCCATCGTCCCCTGGGGTGATCCCTCCTCCCCTGGGGTTATCCACCCTCCCCTGGGGTTATCCCCCCTCCCCTGGGGTTATCCCTCCTCCCCTGGGGTTATCCATCCTCTCCTGGGGTTATCCCTCCTCTCCTGGGGTTATCCATCCTCTCCTGGGGTTATCCCTCCTCCCCTGGGGTTATCCCTCCTCTCCTGGGGTTATCCATCCTCTCCTGGGGTTATCCACCCTCCCCTGGGGTGATCCCTCCCCTCCTGAGCAGCCACCAGGCCCCACAGGTGAGGCCCTGGTTGGTGCCACTTGAGCCATGCCCTGCACTCAAATAAACTTCTCATCCCTCAAGGGACATCCCCTCTGCCCCAAAGCTCATCCCCCCCTCCCAGCCCGCTCCCCTGCTCTGGAATCTGCACCAAAACCCCAACTTTTAGGGCAAACTCAAGGCATTTGAGACAGAAATGTTCTCTCAGTGATGTCACAACCCCCAGGTCTATCCGTGGCCCTGTCAGCTGTGTGCCTTTACAGCTTGTTACTGGTATTTTTTAACAGATATTTTGGAATTTTAAATTCTTTCCCCATAGAAACCTTGTAAAATTGTGTTTCTGCAGGGTTATGTGCTCAGTACTGCTGTCATTTTATACAGAGAAGGTCAAACTCCTCCCTGTCACCTCTAAAAGCATTTTGCCATCAAATTCTTTCAGGTTTTGATATGTGATTCAGGAGGGGGGAGGTTGTTAAAGAGAATTTTTATGACCCAAAGTCTCTGTTCTACTCAGAACCCATTCCCAACGTGGCCTTCAGAGCATCACCTTTTCTCCCTGCCGTCAAAGCAATTAATATAAAACATGATCACCTGTAACAGAGCCATAAAACAGAGCTTTTTCCAGCTCAGGAAAAGGAGGAGCAATGCCAGCCCCTACATCTCCAAACAAGCACCTGGTGACAATTGCCTGAATGAAAAGAGAAAAAAAATTCAAAGAAAAAAATTAAAAAAAAAAAAAAAGGATCCTACAAAAATAAAAAAGGGGTGTTTTAGTGTTCACAGCTCCTGGTTTGCTCCTCCTTAATCCATCATAATTTCCCCCCTTCCAGGAGGGACTGTAGGGAAATGACACCATAAAGAGCATTTCTCCAGACATATAAATTATGCCTTATAAGACAAGTAGTGTCTTCCTGCCATGAAACCATCCTTTGCCCAAAGAAAACCCAAGAGGGATTTTTTTTTTGACTTGTTTATGTAGCAAATATTTCCCCTTCCCCTGGAATGCAAAAAGATTTGGCTGCAAAAAACCTCAAGTGCAGTAAATCCAATTTGCCTTAAAAAAACCCACCACAATGGAAAACTTGTTCTAGGTTAGTATTGATCAGCTCACTTTCACCTTTAAAAATAAAGGAAAAAGAAGAAAAAAAGGAAAGAAAAGGAAAAGGAAAAGGAAAGGAGAGAAAAAAGAAAATAAAAGCAAGTCACTTTGGTGATTATGAGAACAGGGAATTTTCCTTTCCACAGCTCTGCCACTGCATTCCAGGCATCCTGTCCCACATGGGGCCAGTGGAGCTGTCAGAAACCCACAGGTTTGATACAAAATAAGGACCAAAAAAAGCTGTAGTTGGGTGGGGTGGGAAATGCAAACTAAACGTGGCTCTGCTTCCCAACCATCAGTGAAACTCTGCTTCCACCTGCTGGGATGTCCAAGTGACCCCTGATCATCCTGACTCTGGTGCAGAACTCCCTCGGAGTTTCTGAGTGCCAGGAATTTGATTTCTATGGAATTACTGAAGGAGCAGAAGTAACAAGTTTGAAATCGTCAAGGTAACCCCCCCCAGCTTCACTTCATTCACAGAGGGAAGACAGGAACCACGAAAAATCTGCTGTTCCCATATTAAAAGCACATTTGACTTGGGAAGGATGGCTTAAACCCCAAGCAAAGAGAAATCCTGATTAAGAGAGCAGGGCCTTGGTCTCCACCAAAGGCAGCACCAGGCAGGGCTCAGCAACACCGAGCAGCTCCAGCTGGGGGAACAACTCCCCCCAAGCCCAACATGCTCTGATTTTTGAGACTACAAAAGGATTTGTCATCTGCTGAAAGGGCCCCTGTTACATCCTGCAGGCTGGGGAAGCCCAGGGCCACGCTCTGTGCTGGTGAGGGCACCTCCAGCCGTCCTGGAGGTCACCCCAGCTCCAAGGCTGGCTTGCAGTGACACCCCAAAAGCTGGGAACTGTGTGCTATGGCATCCTCACCACCTTCCATGCTTTGTGCCCTCTAGGGAAGCATGGGGAGCTGCAATCCATGGCAGCTGGGAGGAACTGGGAGTAACCTGGCCCTGGGATGCTGTGGGGCTCACCTCGGCTCCCCTGAGCACAGCCCCTCCAGGCGATCCGAGGGATTCAGCAGGCACAGACTCAGGTGCCCAGGAGCCAGGAGCTGGAGGCTGGGTCAGCGTGGGAGCAGGTGGATTACAGTACAGTACGTGAGAGGAGACGGGACTCAGTTATTGCCTGAGGGCCGGCTGGACAGCCAGCAGTGGCACAGGGCTGCTCTGCCACCTTGGAATGTACAACTGAGCAGCAGCAGGAGCTGCCAGAGGGCACAGCCCAGCCCAGCCCCACTGCCCAGGGCTGGCTGTGCCTCACTGAGCCCGGTCACACCCGCAGGGATCCCCGGGACCGGCTCCTTCCTGCAGGAACCGTGTGTGCTGCTGATACGGAACTGGATACATTGATTCGGTTTGAAGTTGTTTTTTCTTAAATAAAAGTGCTCTCTGTTGCTCCGGCCTCATGGATCAGGACACCCCTGACGGTTTCAGCATCGTTACAGATCTGTATTAAGTGAACAATCTCTTCCCTCCCTCTTTTCCCTTCCCTTCCTTCCTCTGCCCTCGCCCCGTTCCTCCTGCTGTCGTGTTCAATACGAGATCAGGCAAAACCCAGAGGCCAGGTTACATTTTTTATGTTTTTGCAGATCTCCATCACAGATGGAATTTTTTTGCTGGTCATTTCTTGCAACCCCATCCACGAGCAGGACAACCCCAAAAGAAGAAGAGAGGGCAGCGAAAACAAACCCCACAAGAGAGACGGCGGGAGGGAAGAATCCATCAACGAGCAGAAATCAGTTTTCCACCGGGGTGGGATTTGCTAAGGGCTGGCTCACGATGACTTGCACCACGTAGTCCTTTGGGATTTTCAGCTCCTCCAGTTTCATTTTGTCTGCCAGGGGCCTCCCAGAGAAGAACCAGCGCTGGCTGCCCGGCTCCACTCCCTCCACGGCGTGCAGCCGCCGCTTCATGTGGTACACGGTGTCCATGCTGCGGACCAGCAGCTTGAGGTCTTTGCCCGTGGACAGGCGCAGGCGGAGCTGGCACTCGTGCCCGGAATTGGGAGGGGGGTCAGGAATATCCAGAGTCTCCAGGTCGCCCTTCTCCTCGATCATGTTGATGGGTGGGGCAAGGCAGTAGACGGGGAGCTGGTAGCGGTTGCCCAGTTCATCGTAACACTCCGTAAGAGCACCTTTGGGAGAGAAGAAGGGGGGAGATGAGTGGGGATTCCCGGCTCATTTACCACTGGAGTGGTCACTCTGGGAAGTTTTACCCTGCTGTTCAACCTCCCATGAGGTGAGGTCTGAATTCAGCCACTAAAGGACCAGCCAAAAATCAATCATCAACGCCCCATCTTTGCACAGGGAAACCTGGGGTTGAGATAAAAGCATCCCCTAAAAGCCAAACACCCTCCCTCCCTCCAGATAAACCAGGATAAACTTCCAAAGCAGGGCTGAGGGATGAGGACGTGCTCCCGTGTGTCATTTCAAGGAGGAATCTCTCAGCAGCAGCACGGCCAAGGTGCAGGACACGCGAGCACCCAGCAAATGCCACCTGGAGCAATTCCAGCAGGCTGACCCCGAGCTGTGAAGAAGCAGGAGAGCGCCATGAAAGGAGCGTTTTGGAACTTCTCAAAGATCCCCAGATTGCTGAGATGGTTCCGTACAGGCCTCGTGTTTGATGAGCACTGCCAGGACAAACAAACACGGCCACCCAGGTCTGTGGCTCCATCGCGGCCACGGCGGCGACGCCCAGCACGGATTTTGCATTTCCACAGCATCCCTGACTCCCCACGTTCAAAGCCCTGGAGTGTCAGGAGGGATTTTAATTTCCCTGAACTCCCTTGGGATAATCTGGAGAAGCTGGGTGTGCGCACAGGAATTCCAACACACGCTGAAGTACTGAATAAAAGCCGAGTTTTCCACAGTGTAACTTTATAAAATAGACTTCACTTTATAAAACAGATTTCAAGTACTATGCTGGAAAAGCAGCAGCACTTTTTCCATGCTGTTTTAAGGATTCCAATAAGAGAAGGCTGAAAGCAGAGCCTGGGAAAGTGAGGAAGCTGCATCCCAAATGCCAGCAGGAATCCCTTCTCACTGTGCTTAAACCCCCAGCTTCTCCCACTCTCCCCTGGGCTGAATTTACCTGCAGAACAAATTTCCACATTTTTGCCCCTAGAGGGGGCACGGTCACTTGCCAATAACCCATCCTTGTGGAGCTGGGAATGGTTGAAGAGAAGCCAAGTCCTTGAGCTACAGAATATTAAAAAACCTCTTTGACTCTGTTCTGCTCACAACAGCCAAGTGCTCCTCGTTAGAAACCAAAGGGGTTTTTTTTATTTGGAGGGGTTTTTTTGCTGACACTGAGTTGTCTTCAATTTTGCTGTTGGATCAGCAAAATGACCACAAAGTAAAATTATAACTCAGGGAAATGTGGTGTCACCCAGCTCGGTGTAACAGCAGCATCTTCTGCTGGAAATCTTTTGGACAGAAATCCTCTTTTTTTTAAGGATAATTTGTGTTGGTGAAAACACACAGAGGAAATCAATGAAGAGATCAATGTTTTAGGCTTTCTGTTTGTGCAGGTAGCACCAAGGCATCCGTGCCCTGAGAATTATGAGAGAAAAAAAAACCAAAAAAGGAAATAAAATTATATAATTATATCAACTCACTACATTGTTTTAATTAAAGAATTTCAGAGCAAACCAACTTTTATCAAAGCTGTATTGGACCCAAACCCTTTTATGTCCTTTGTCATCTACAGACCCAAGCCTGAAGCTCCCACACTTCAGTTTTGTTTTACAACGTTCATTTCACTCCTTATTGATTTGCTAAATGGCACAGGACTGAATTCCAGACACAGAAACGAGTTTGCTACTAAAAAAAAGCCAAAATCCAAACCTCAGCAGCCTTTCAATGTAGCTAAAGCAGCTAAAATTTCTCCAAAAGCCATGGATCTTGAAAAAAAAGCATCAGCTTTACAAGAGCACCTCAAAGAGTTAATTTTAAATAACATAGGGGGAGCTTGCTTAGGAATTTCTTCATCATTTATCTCGTTGCCCAGCTGAACTAACATCAAGGTCAAAGCTTATCCTATAAACACTGGATTCCTTAATCATCATCAGATAAGCAATATTAAAACAAATCCTCTCCAGCAGCAGCTACCTTGGAGGTCTGCAGCTAAAAAGAAAGAAAGAAAGAAATAGAAAAAAGACACAGCAGAGGAAAGCTCTTCCCAATAAAAACCCCACAGTCCCATCCCAGACTGAGGAATGGTTTACAGCGAACTGGAAATGTAAGGACAGGTTATTGCAAACCTCACCAGTAATCCCAGTGCTCTGTTCATCCTGGGGAAAATGTCCCTGTGATGCCCGAGTCCCCTCACCTGCCAATCAATGGCTTTGGGAGCAGAGATATTGATTAAAGAAGGTGATCACTGAGAGCAGAAGAGCCTTTACAGCAGCATCCCCTCCACACCAGCACTCTGCACCTGCTGAAGCCAAGCTGGAGCTCCAAGGACAGGAGGTGCTGGTCCTCAACTCCAAAGAATCTCAGAATTATTGAGGTTGGAAAAGCCCTNCAGGCTGAGCCCCTTTCCCAGCTGCTCCTCACAGGATTTGTGCTCCAGCCCCTCCAGGCACACCCAGTCTGGTCTCCTTCAGCCACCTCACTCCCTCAGGCCATCACAACTTTGGGTCAAGTGACCTTTGGAGATCTTCACATCCTCCAAGGTGTCACAAACAGGCAGAACATGAGGGGGTGTCACGGTGGAGCTGAGAGGTGAAGAATGGCTGAGTTAACCAGGAGTTCAGCGTGAGGTTGTTTGAAGTGATGAAGGCAAACCCGAGTTACTGGAGGAGAAGAAGTGATGGAATCACCCCCAGCCACCACAGCAAGGCCAATCCCACCACACAGGTAGCAGCTCTTCACCAAGGCACCACAGGAAATCAAACATCCCCATGAGAAAACCCTTCCTAAAGCTGCTGTTCTACCTGAAAATCACAGGAAATCAAACATCCCAACCAGAAAACACTTCCTAATGTTGCTGTTCTTGCTGAAAATCACAGGAAATCAAACATCCCAACCAGAAAACATTTCCTAATGTTGCTGTTCTACCTGAAAATCACGTTTCTGATCCTTCCTGCAGGATACATCAGCTTGGACCACACTTAGCTGGAAGGGGCACTAAAAGAATATCAAGCTTTAAGGAGAAAGTAGAAAACAAGAGAGAAAGAAATACTTTTTTTAGGTTTTTCTGTTACTTAAGCAACCAGGGTCCTTCCAGCACAGGAAGGATGCAGCCTGCCTTAAACCAGAGGAGGAAAAGGCAGCGCAGAGGTGCTCAGAGCTGTAGGGAACAACCATCCCACATCCCAAATGAGCCTGATTTCCCTTCCCTGCTTCCCCTTCCCTCCCCAAACCAGAGCAGGTTCAGACTCCAAAGCCTAGAGGACTGGAGTTTTCAGTGCTGGATCATCCAAAGAAACCCCTGGAAGGGGCAGATTCCAGGAGGAAAGGAGCAGGAAGGAAGGGTGGCAGACAAGAAGATACAACGCAAAAACAACAGCAGATGGGATTATTTTAATATTTCAGAAGTAACACTGGCTTGGAGAGCGAGGAATTCTGGAAGGAGCTGCAAGGCAGAGCTTCTTGTTGGTTGTTCTCCAGGTAGGAGACAGCTTGAGAATTTCAGAGGGAAAAATAAGCAGATGTGATCATCAAGCATAAGGAACGGGAACATTTTGAAATGAATTGCCTTGCAAGCCACAAACACTTGGTTTTATGAAGATTATTAGGATATTTCACTGGGTTTGGAAGGGAAAACACTAAAAAAGGACTGGTTAAAATGCTGCTTCCAGCCCTAAGCAGTTCAGAGTTTGGACTTATCCTCCTGCAGGACCAACAACTGAAGAGATCTCAATGACAGGAAGGTCAACTTCTGTAGGAGTTATTAAGTCAAGAAAATATGGCCACACTCACCTGAAAACACGAAAAGTTTTAATGCATTTGAAATGGCATTTTGGCATTTCCTTAAGCTGCACACCATCCTCTCCAGGAAAATTCTTATTTTCTGTTGGTATGGTGCCTTCTACTTTAAGTTTTAGAGCAATTTTGAGGAGCATTGCTCAGAAACACCCAAAACTTAAAAACTGAACAGATTTCCATCTTTTTTTTTTCCCTTCTCCCAGAGAGATTTGCTGCAGGAAGAGAAGTTAAGACAACACAACCCAAAATGCAGTGAGACTCAGCTAATTTAAGGAGACGGTTTGTGTATAACACATTTGCCCAAGGAACAGCTGGTTCAGTTGCTTTTGTGACTGAAAATCTCCATCCCAAAGCCAAGCTGAGCCTGGATCGCTGAATAAATTTGGAATAGTAGAGTTTTCACCTGTGGAGTATGGATTTGAACCCAATATGGATCAATAGTTCCTGAAATTCAGTGGGAAAACAACGGGGTCTCTGGGTCTTACAGCAGAGCAGTTCCTACAGCAAAGATGAGGCAGAAAAGCTGAATTATCTCCTCATCTTTATTAGCTGCTGATTCCAGGTCAGAGCTGGGAAATCCAAGATTTTATAAGGAGAAAATCCCTGTCCTGCCATCAGGAGCAGGTGGGAGAGGTGGAGCGTGGCTCATGCAGAACGGGAGCAGGGTTGGGACAAGAGCAAACATGCAGTGCTTTGTTCCCCTCCAAGCAGCCCAAACTGGGAGGAGTTCACACCAAAAAGCTCTTCCTGACTTAAAAACTGCTCAGTTCATCCCTGCAAGTGTCCAAGGCTGCTGTTACCAACGTGGTGTTCCCATTTTCCAGAGGGAAATGTGTGGGAATACTCATGCAAGCCAGTGCCTTGTACAGAGGACAATAAGGCAGCTACAAGAATTAATGGTGTGGGAGAAACACTTGGTAATAAACCACTCAAATAAACCCCCTCTCGTGCTTCTTCCACACCAAATTTCTATGGGTTATGCAAATTTTAAGTGCCAGAAAGCTCCTGGACAAAGGTACAATTTGGATCCTGAGCTCTGCTCTCATCCCCACCCTCCCTTTGTTACTCCAGCTCCTGGCAGGATGGGGTTTGCAGATAATGAGTATGAAGCATTTAATAATTCTCATTTCAAATTGCCTGAAAAACAGCTCTTCCATTATGGGAACATTATTGGTCTGGCTCCATTCCACGCTGGAGAACAACTCCCAGAGCCAGCAGGAGATCCCAGTGCTCCAGGAGCTGCTGGGTGAGCAGGACCAGCTCGTTGCCACTTGGGGCAACTGGCCCCAGACACACAGGGACTGTGCTGGGTGCATCACAAGGGAAAAGAGGGGAAAATAAAGAGACTCTGACACCCTTCCCGACCTCGAGGATCCTACCCTGCTGCCTTTCCTGCAATCACAGAATGGCTGGGGTTGGAAGGGACCTCTGGAGATCCAGAGTCACCTGGAGCAGGTGACACAGGGACGTGTCCAGGTGGGTTTGGGATGTCCCCAGAGAGGGAATTCCACATTCTCCCTGGGCAGCTGTGCCAGGACTCTGCCACCCTCCACGGAAAGAAGTTTTTCCTCACGTTGTAATACCAAAATAATACTTTTAAAGAGCAAATCCCATTTGGAGGATCCAGCCAAAGATCCCTCAGGTGTATCTAGGCCGTCCTGCCTCAAACTAAGCACAACTCACCCCAATACAGGGCAGGTTCCTAAGTGAACTGGTTGCCAGAGAAATTGTGGATGCCCCATCCCTGGAAGTGTCCAGGCCAGACTGGAAAAAGCTGGGATAGTGGAAGGTGTCCCTGCCCATGGCAGGGGATGGACTGGGATGAGCTTTGAGGTCCCTTCCAACCCAAATTTTGGGAAAAGCCTGCTGCACATATGCCATGTGATCCTCTCCCTTCATCACAGCAGAGCACCAGCATCACTTCATTCATTAGCACTAATTAACTAGGCTGAAGGTGAAAGATAATTAACACAGTCTCCTAAAACAAATACATTTCTGCACGAGATGAATGAGGCAGATTTTAGCCCCAGTTCCCAGGTGTGCATCCCTGACTGTGCCCAACGTGGAGCGGGGAGAGCAGAGGGATCAGCAGAGGGAAGAGGGATGGGACACTTTGGAAAGGTGATTTGAACCAAATCCTTCAAAATTCCTCTTAAAAATCCACACAAATGCCAACAGCAGTGGCAATCCTGCCAGAAGGGCTGGAATCTGTCACCTCACCTCGCTCACCTGATGGAAAAAGAGGGGAAAACAGGGAAAAAAGGACCTACACCAGAAAGCTCCAACCTTGACAGCAGTGTAACTTCCACACACGAGCTAATCCTTCCCTAATACAGCTTTACTAGAGCTCAAATACCTCCAGTCTGTGCAGTTCATTGGGTTTCCATCACTGGGTTTGATAAATAAAGTAATTATGCATTAATGCTCGGTAGTTGTCATGTTAACAACACCATATGTACTGCCACTTCCATATCCCTGTAAAACTTGGATCTAATCTTGCATGGAAGTAACAGCTTCCAAGAGATATTACAGCAGGGTTCAAAGATGACAAGTCATTTTACTAATGAAGTATTCATCTACTACTCTGCTTTGCATGTCATGAAAATAGATGCCTGTCTAGACAGGCTTCTTAGATAAAAATTTAAAAATAAAATGGTTGGTAAGAGAGCTTCTCTGTGTACCCTCTTCGTTTACATTTGCTGTTCTGCATTATTGAGCTTCTTCAAGGGGCTGGAGGGTTTTGGAGGAGAAAAAGAAAGCAGAGTATCTTCATCACCTGAGGCTGCACTGCATCCCTCCAAGCACAGCGACCCTGGCAGGGTTTGAAGTCCCCAGGTCACTTGTTCAGGGTGGAGCTGAACTCAGATTTACAGAAGTTGTCACTGCCTTGGTTACCATTGTTTTTTTTTAGTCTGCTGTTCCCATAAACCCAGAGCGAACACCTGGCACTCAGCATCCCAAATCCCATCACTAACGTGGTTCCAATGGAAAACCAAATGGGAGCTTAAAATTAAACAAGGGACAGAGATTTCCTTCTTCTTCCAACCACAGACAGACACAGATTTTGTCCCTGGAAGTCTCCAAAGTGCCACCTCCAGCCCTTCCTTGGACACCTCCAGGGATGGGCACTCCAAACCTCCCTGGGCAGCCCCTGCCAAGGCCTGAGCACCCTTTCCATGGGGAAATTCCTGCTGCTGTCCAGCCTGAGCTTCCCCTGGCCCAGCCTGAGGCCGTTCCCTCTCCTCCTGTCCCCGTTCCCTGGGAGCAGAGCCCGATCTCACCTGGCTCCAACCTCATTCCAGGGAATTGGAGAGAGAGAGAGGAGGCACAGCCTGACCATGACTTGTTGGGATGTCCAGTTGGCAACTGGTGACCACAGACCTGGAGCTGCTCCACCTCCTGTGCACTCCAGGCAGGGAGTTCAACCTCCAAACAACCTCCTGCCCACCAGTGCCCACTCAAAATGAGATTTCAGATGGTTTAATCCGAGCTCCAAGTGGATCTGGAAGGAAATTTGGGCTGGTAAGAGTGTTATTCACTAGGGTTTGTGGGGACCTCTCAATAGAGCACTTATTAAAGCTCCAGGTACAGCAGCAGCAACCCCTCAGACTGAACACCAAAGCAAATGTTGGCTTTGAGGGAGTGTGGAGAGGTCTCCCAGCTGTCTGCAAGGACAACACGAGGTGGAAAACTCCTAAAATTAAACATTTCTCCCCAGCACCTACCTGTGTGCAACAGGGGAGAGAAAGCAAGCACAGAATGACCCAGACAAAGGTTTGCCCTGCACCTTTGTTCTGCCTGCTCCCAGCTCGCTGCATCCCTGTGCTGACATTCCAGGACCTGCTAATGAGCCTGGAAGTCGCTCATTTGCATGCTCAATCTCCAAGGATCACCAGCAAAAATGTGAAAGGCTCCAGGGAGGTCAAGCAGCCTGACACGATCCCACATTAGTGCTCACATCCTAAAATAAAACCACAACACAAGGCTGGTTGAAGCTGTGGGGGTGGAGGGGATTAGAGGAGGTTACAGGGGAGATTTGAGGCAGCAGCGTTGTTTTATTTGCTCCTCACCTCCGAGGTGCTGTTCCTTCAGAGGAAATAAATTAAAATAAAATAAAAAAGAGGAAAAATCATTGATTAAGCACCAAGATTGAATGTTGGTGCTGCCTCACGCCCTGAACGTGCACCGAGCAGAGGCTGCACAGATGCTGAGAGCCCAGAAAGGTTAAAAATTCAAGGCCTTGCTGTAGCTGTGACCTTCTCTAAAAACCTTCCCCTGATCACTCAGGAATTATTAAAAGCACCTCGGAGGTTTCACCGTTGCTGTGTAATGCCGAGGATGGAAATGCAGAGTTCATTTTGCTGCAGGTTTTCTTTGCAATGAAGCTACAAACCAAACACTGCAAAAAAGCAAAGCCCCACTGGGCTTCTCAGTGGTAACTGCCAGCAAAAAGCAGCTCCCAGCCCCAGGTGCAGGCAAACCCAGGCAAATTCTTAGAAATGAGGATTTTTCCAGAGGTCAAGCTGTCTGTAACACACCCACTGAAGCCTAATAATGACTCAAAGTTATCAGCCTGAGGTATTTGTTGAAGGAGGCTGTGGAAGATTTAAAAATACTGAAATACCTTGTGAGTGCTGCCCATCCAGGTAGGATTTCCTCAGCCATCACCTGCCCCTAAAATGTTAAAGGGAGAAGCCTTTGGGGCTCAGACACTTCTGGCCATAACAACTATTTTACCTTGGCTTTGGAGAAAAGTTGCCATATTATTATTACTTAAATTCCTGAAGCCAAACCAGCAGAAGATGCCAAATATTTTGGCCACAATCAACCGGAGATCGTGGAGGAGGAGGAGTGGGATGGGCCAGGAGCAGGTGAGACACCCCAAGGCTGGCTGAGCCCCTCATTTACCAACCTGAGGACACCAATTCCTCCAGGAACACCAAATTTCCTGCAAAACACAATTCCAGACGCCAGCAAAGCCACCCCTGGAGATCCCCACGGAGGACTCTCACTGGAATCTTCAGGGAGGAACACACTTTAAACTTCATTTTCCACTTCCATTTTAAACACTTCATATTTCTTTTCCTCATTTCCCAAGCAGACAGCAAGGCAGATGAAGCTGATACCCAGTTCCTCTGCTGTAAGCAGCCAATAATGGAGTAAATGTCCACTCCTGGGGAATATTTAATAAACCAGACATCACATCCTGACCACTATCAGATACCACAGCACTATTATTCACTTCAAGCAGACACACTCCTGTCTGGAACATCTGCACCACCCAGATCAACAAGCAGCTCCTTACAGGAAGAATTTGAGCTGTTCTTTTATCACGAGGGTTTATTTTGAGCATCTTATGGTCAGTTTTGGGTTTATTGCTTTGGGTTTTTTTCTTGGCTTTTTTTTTTTCCTTAAAGGAATTAGCTGCAATTTTCTGGTCATGCATTAAGGGTTAAAAAAACCCCCAAAAACCAAAAAGAGCATTTCTAAAAAGTGTTGCACAGTCATCCTCCCCACAGCAGAAAACACAAACTGAAACCAAAGACAGGAAATAGAGAGGGCAAGAGCTACAGGGGAAGAGGCTTGAGAAGAGTCCGAGCAATTATGTTGACAAAGCTCCTCAAAATACCTTTGAAAACACGAGAGCAGAAGTTAAAGATATTTAAGGAAAGCAACTGGAGGATGGAGCAGTAAGTGGGGTTTTTATTCGAAGGGTTGAGAGCTTCTAACCTGCACTTAGATATATAAATATTTCAGCCAGCCACAACTGCTTTACATCCTGAGGATTTGATTCCTTTTCCTTCCACTCGAAGGCAACATCGGGAATTCAGCATCCCTCGGAAAGGATGCTGTGATTTATTTTAAAAAATAATTATCACAGCAGAAACGATGAAGAGCAGCGCCTTCACTGGGGGAGGCTGCTGAGGAAAGCGATTCTTTCTCGAGCTTGGCAGGAATTTGGTGAAGCACAGCACCACAGCACATCCCTCACTAGAACCAGGCCGTTTCCCAAGGGGAATGAGCCATTTTTCCAGGTGTGATGGACACGGGAAACGCCAAGAATCACCAAGGTTAGGGACAGCAGAGGAGGAGGAGCCCTGAGCAGGCTGGGGGAAGCTGGAGCAGGGATTCATTCCATATCCAGGCAGGGAGCACTCAGCTGGGGGTGAGGATCCCTCATTCAGATGGAGCCTCCTAATGAAAAAGCAATTCCTGTGCCTGGGCACTGAAAGAGGGAGAGCCTTTGGGAGATTTCTCCTCGGCAGGAGGCACTTTGTGAGGAGCCAGGGCAGCCAGAGAGCGTGGGGCTGCTCTGGGAATGGATTTTGGGATAAGCTGGGTTCCCCCACTCTGGGAAATGGATTTTGGGATGAGCTGGAGTTCCCCACTCCAGGGAATGGATTTTGGGATGAGCTGGAGTCCCCTGCTCTGGGAAATGCATTTTGGGGAAGAGTTGGGCTCCCCTGCTCCAGGGAATGGATTTTGGGATGAGCTGGAGTCCCCTGCTCTGGAAAATGGATTTTGGGATGAGCTGGGCTCCCCTGCTCTGGAAAATGGATTTTGGGATGAGCTGGAGTCCCCTGCTCTGGAAAATGCATTTTGGGATGAGCTGGAGTTCCCCACTCTGGAAAATGGATTTTGGGGATGAGTTGGGCTCCCCTGCTCCAGGGAATGGATTTTGGGATGAGCTGGGCTCCCCTGCTGCTTGTGGGGAGCCCAGAGGAGCAGGAGCACACCCAGCAGTGCCATGGCAGGGTTCCCTGCCACACTTGTCCCTGTGCCTGTGCTTCAGTGAGGCGATGACAAGACTGGAACCACCAGGGCAGCCAAAACTTAGCAAAACTGGGATGCAGCTCCCACCCCTTTTCCAGAGGATCCACGGGTGCTGTGAGGCAGGGAAGGATTAAACCAGCCTGGCTGCAGGTTTATGAAAGCTTGACTCTGTTCTCTCCCCATCTCAGTCAAGCCAAGCCTACGGAGGGGACTTGACGTCAAGAAGCCTTAAAACCAGACATTGATGTGTAGAAGAAAAACCAAAATAAAAGCACTCTCCTAATGCACACACGGCCTCAGTGCCAGCAGCAGCTTGTCTGCTTCCTCACAAGACAGCAGCAATTTTGGGTTTTAATCCCTGCCTTTTGGGGTTTTTTTTTAACTGAAGTAAAAACAAACCAGAAAAACCTTCCCTCCAACTAATAACTGCTGTCTCCTGAGCAGAGTTTAGGCAAAAAAAAAAAAAAACCACAAAAGCAACAAACCAGGAGGCTCAGCTGTAAATTTTATGATATTCACTACAGATTTGAGAGTTTCCTTAACTTTGATGGCCTGCATTTTCCTCTCAGTACTAGAGCTGATCATATTGACAGACAGGCTTTGGTAGTCAGACCTCCCCAAGCTTTCATAACTCTGCTGAAATCTAAAATTAGACAGCCACCGCCACCAAAATATCATCCACTCCCCTTTTAAAGGGGCATCAGAGAAAGCTGAGCAAGGATTTGGGATCCTCACAGAAAAACACGTCCCAAAATGTTCCACGTGTGTGTAGAGGATGTGATCCATAAAAAATATGATTTTTAATGATAATTAAAAAGCCTCTTCAGACAAGCAAGAAATTCCTACAGCTTTCACTCCCAGCAAGGGATCCAGCAGTTTTCAGGGATGAGAGGAAGAAAAACCACAAGGACCTCGTGGCTTTAAGGGCAGCAGCTCACAGGGGATTCAGTTTAAATGCTGAAGATGCCCCAGCAAAATTCACTGTACAGATTCACCCCCTCACCAATTCATCAACACAACAGGTGAGTCCAATACTGGCACCGCACAAAAAGCTCTGCAAAATCACAGAGTTCCACTTCTGGAGCTGCTGAATTTCCAGGAGCCATCCATGAAATGGTTAAAAAGCTCCTGTATCATTTTGTGGCAGGTTATTTCTGAATTGCTGTGCAAATTTAAATATCAATGCTTGGCTTGCTGGGCTGGGAGCACACACCGACAGCTCAGTTTTCAACAGAAAATAAAATAAATGCACTCAATAAATGGAGATTTTCACCAACATAAATAAAAATGGAGCTTTCAACATAGCAAAGGGCAACTTTTTATATTGACTGCAACTGCTAAGTGTTAAAAACACCCACAATCAAACCTGTGCTGGAGTGCCCATCCCTGGAGGCATCCAAGGAACAGATTCCACAGAATTATGGGTGTCTCCTGGAAATTAGGCAGCTCCAGAGGTGGAATTCTGTAATTTTGCTTTCTGTGTGAAGGCAATATTGGACTTGCCTGTGGTAGTGATGAACCTGGGACTGAGAGAACCTGGAGCTGGCACTCAGAGCTCGGGTGACAAGGTGGGGGACCAGTCACAGGTTGGACTCTGATGGTCCTGGAAGTGTTTTCCAACCTAAATAATTCTGGGACTGTGTGTGATTTCATACATAGAGTTTTGCTGGAATTAGGAATTTGTGGGAAAGACGCCATGCTTTCCCCACGCTGCTGCTCTTGGCTTTGAGGGGGATTTTTTTGTTGTTATTTAGGATTTTTTTTAAGCTTTTCTATTTAATATTTCACCCAAAAGGGGAAGAAAACGGCTCTATTCAGAGTGGGAACGTTTCAGAAATGTCCTTTACTTCTCCCCAGCATTTCACTGAAATATTCTCATCCTCACTTTTTGGGATCTCAGCAAATCAAGAGCCAGAGCTGCTCCCTGGAAAAGCCAGCTGGGACCAGAGGAGCTGTGTCTGAAGGCACAGAAAAGTTGAAAGCTCAGCAGAGAGACCCTTTTATCACCCCAACAGCATCAAAGGAGTTAAACCCCAAAATCCAGAGACCTCTGCAGCAGCAGGTGAAGTGTCCAACCTGGAATTTATTGCCTACAACTGATAAGGGTTAAAAACACCCCAAACAACCCAAAGCTGAGGGTGGAGTGGCTTTAAGGGTAAAGGTAACCTGGATTTTATTACCTGTTAAAGGTAACCTGGATTTTATCACCTATTAAAGGTAACCTGCATTTTATTACAACTTCCCCCTGTATAAATTGAGTTTTTCATCTCCAATTTCTATTTCAGCAACCAAGCAAAACAATGCCAGGTCTGCAAATACGAAATCTCTGAGACATTAAACCCCAATGTTGCAGCACATGAAATGTCCATCCTGGAATTTAAAAACTCCACTTAACCCCAGCCAGACTGCAATTAATATTAACGACTTGCAGGCCAAGTTCAGCTCAACGTTAACGTTATAATAAAACACTCCACAACTCCAGCATTTGATAGCTGAGGAGTATGGAAAACTCTTCTTCATTAAATTTAAATGCACTCATTAATAAAATATGGAGGATGTGCTACTTTAAGACAGGAGGGGGAGAGAGAAAAAAAAAAAGTATAAATTGGCGATAACGTTATTTCTATTTTTAAATCCATCCCACAGAGTCACCCAAGATAGATGAGAAGTGCTAAGCCCATCCCACAAGCTTATTTATTTATTTAATACTTCTTACATGCTATTTTTACCAGCAGAAGCCAGCAAAAGGCATCCATTAGAAAAATCACACTGCTGAGAGTCTTCCTCACACAAGACAAGTGACAGATCTGAAAACAGCCTCAGAAAATATGAGGTTTGGTTTGTTTGGTTTTTTTTTTTCCCCCTCCCTTTCTTGTAGGATTCTGGAATAAAAAAGCAATTTTATTTTTGCAGCATCAGCTAAGGCCGAGTCTCTATCTGCAAAATCTGTAGCTGTCAGTCCTTACTCACTCCCCAGCCCCCTCTTCTCACTCCTCCAGTTCCTGCAAGGTTTCATTTTCTCAGGAATACGTGGCCTGAACACAGTAGGACAGTAAAATGTGGATGTAGGGCTCAGGTTGGGGTGGTTTTTTTAAAACCTCTGTTGTACACACAGCAAATAAATAAAAAAGGAAACAGCACAGCCCGTGGTGTGGCATCGTTTTGCAGCCATCCTTTGGCAGAAGAAAAAAAAAAATCAGTGAAAAAGCTTTCCTTTTTTACAGAGACTTAAAGGAATTTATCCAGCAAATGTGGGGTTTTCTAAGTAAAAGATTTTGATTCCCATCACAAATACAGAGCTCTGAGTGCCTCATCCAGGAATTCCTTGGGCACCTCCAGGGATGGGCACTCCAAACCTCCCTGGGCACTTCCAAAGCCTGAGCATCCTTTCCATGGGGAAATTCCTGCTGATGCCCAACCTGAGCCTCCCCTGGCCCAGCCTGAGGCTTAATTTTCATCCAGACTTTGCTACAGAAGACAGAGCCTGCTCAGGTAAAGAGGAAAATGGGTATAAAAAGTGAATTTCAGAAGTGCCACTGGTCCCCTGCCACGCTCTGGGTCCCCATGCAGAGCCCAGGGCAGGGTGGGAGTGACCACAGCAGCTCCATGGGGAAATCTGAGGGAATATCCACAGGATCTGATCCTACTGCAGACACCAAAGCTGGATTTCTTCACAGCTCTTTCCCCATCTTTCCAAATTTTACTCAAAATGAGCTTCTTGTAAACAAAACCCCGGAGGTTGTTGGCGCCACTCAGAGCAAGGAGAGTTTATTTGCTTTACCTGCCTAGAGAAAAGCTCGGTTTGCTGACAAAAGGCATCCCTGGGTCCATAAATAAAGGATTTGATTCATAATCTATTCCTACCTGGCACTAACAATGCCTGGTGACTGAGGAATATTTGAATTTCTAGAAGCAGCAGCTTTCTCTGGAGTGGGAAGGTCACACTGCACGGAGAACTGTGCCAACAGCTGGTGCACAGAAGTGCCACCAGCAGAAAGCTGAATAAAAAGCACCTAAAGCAATAGAAAAATCCCCAGTAAACTCCACATCCTGGGTAAAAATTCTAAATATTCTCTCTGTTTGGAATTCAGCCTCAAGCTAGGCCTGGCTTGGGCAGCAGAGTCTCTGACAGAGCTTTGATTTCTGAGTTATTTCTGAGATATTCTGAATATTCTGCATGGGGGCCTTATAAAAAGCAGATTAGGCAGGACTCCAAGCAAACTGCTGGAAAAACAAATTTAAGACTTCACATCCATTTTTTTTCCCAAATCTGGGAGCCTTGAAACTACCCATTACACATCCTCTCTTCTCCTGAGACACACCGGGGACTCCCCTGTGACCCCAAAGCCAGACTGGATCTTCCAGGCAGGATTAAACTGCTTCAACTTTGCCATTTATTAAAATCCTCCCTCGCAGTTAGGAGCTGTTAAGCCACTCCAACAAGAGGTAGCACAGACCTAACGTGCCAAACACCTTCTTTGCATGTTTTGATGCCATAAATTTAATGTTTTCCCCTCGAGTGCTGCTCATCTGTGCTCGTGCAGCGTTTCAGCTGAATGCACAACCCAACACTGCCAAAACAGCTCATTAATGGGGGCTCATCAAATTCATTACAGAAATAATATCCCCTCTTGCTGCTCCTGGTTCCAAATTTTCACTTATTAAGAGAATTATGTTTTTACCAGTCTCTTGTATGGTCAAAAGCAGACTCAGACCCTCCCAGAGAGGAACTTTCCCACATTAAAGACAATTTTTGAGGGCTGAGCTGCAGCCTGATGTCAGGAAGAGACCCCAGTGAAAGGCAACCTGTATTTTATTCCACTTTCCCCATATATAAATTGAGTTTTCCTGGCATCTGCTATTTATATTTTAGCAACTAAAACCAATGCAGCAACTCCCTTAGGTCTGCAGAAATGCAATCTCTGAGTTATTAATTATTTTTTCTGAATAGTGACTTAAAATGATCAGTAACTTCTTGCCAGCCCCTTCTCACTGTATTTCTATTAGAAGTATGGGGGAATGATTAATTTCAGAGTTATGGAGTGAGGGAAATAATAGCTTGGAAAAAAAAACCCCACCCAGCAGAATTCAGAATAACAAAACAAAGGGGAAAGTACCCAAAATAAGAGCTTCCAGTTTATCTCACACAGGATCTAACAGCAGATTGCCAGCCCCAAATTTTTGGGAAGTTTTTTCAGGCTCTTCAGAAGAGAAAGTTTAAAAAATCCCCAACAGTTCAAGTGCCAAAGGAACCCATAAAATCAAGAGGGAAAAATAATCCACTTCCTTACAAAGAGAAGCTGGAAAAAAGTTATGAAAATCGTGCCTTGGAGCATCCAGGTGTTTCAAGAGATTACAGCAAGTCCCAAGTGCTGCCTGTAAAGATCAGACTCAAAACTGTGCATTCCCCAAGGACCAGATCATCCACTCCAACTGCAGGAACTCCAAAAAAAAAAGCAGATTTTCTTGGTCCCTCTATATTTACTTGGAAACTCCAACCAGGACCACATCCACACTTGAAACCCAGATATTTTAAACCCGATTTTCAGGCTAGAAACATCATTATTTTACCCTTTTCCCCTTTCAGGGAGGCCACATCCTCCTGAGCTGCACCTACCATGGGGTAGTGTTATGTTTGCACCATCGATGATTGCTTGTGCCAGTTCGTGGTCGTTGCTCTCGAAGGCGTGGGCAGCAGCCTTGAGGGCATCCCAAATCTCCTTGCGGCCCTCGAACGCCGGCGCTGTGTCCCAAAACTCATCCCTCTTACTGCGGAGCTGCCCGTCCGTCATGGGGTAATCGCTCTTCCATTTGGGTTTCTCTTTCTTCAAGGGTTGGTTACGACCGAGAGCCACTGTGGGGGAGAAAGGAAAAAGGGGAACTCATCAAAAGAACAGCACGGAATTGGCTTTTGGTGATTTTGTTTAGGATTTACAGGGCTGGATTTACTCCCAGGCAATTCTCATCCTTTTTGTTCATCGCCTCCCAAGCGACACAGCGGGAGGGGTGTTGTTTATATAATGCTCATTCAAATTGTCATTTATTAAGAGAATTATGTTTTTACCAGTCTCTTGTATGGTCAAAACCAGACTCAGAAGGTCTGAGGTCTATGAAGGTCTCCTCAGTCTTCCCAAGAGGTCAAACCACCTTGGAGCTTAGGAGAAGGGAGGTGACGTGGACGTGGGCCATGCAATTGTCATTTGCTACTTTTAATTAGGAGCTGGCTTTGTTTC
The DNA here is from genome assembly GCA_013397115.1 of Edolisoma coerulescens. NCBI lineage: Eukaryota > Metazoa > Chordata > Aves > Passeriformes > Campephagidae > Edolisoma > Edolisoma coerulescens. The sequence continues at coordinate 244,682 of VWZW01002322.1, read as the reverse complement.
TGTGCAAATGTATCCTCCTGCTTGCTGATTTCCCCTGGAAATCCAGGAATCCATCCAGGTTTAAACAGAATTTACCTCCTCAATAAACACAAACCCGTTTGTTTCAGTTTAACTACAGCTATTTTTGTGTAATGGCCACTTTGAGGTAATCACCCAGGTATAAAAGTTGATAGATTAAAACTCCCTGCTCAAGTCCCCGTCAGGGCTTGGTGTTGCAGCAAGAGATTCCAAGTTCATAGAGGTTTTAAGGAGACCAAAACCCACAGAAGGTTAAGCCACACACCCTCATTGTGGGGCTTAACCTTATTCAATCTGACCCCACATGACCAAAGGAATTACCCACTTCCTTGGACAACTCAGGAGGGCAGAGTTTATGAACCTGATGTGTAAATCATGGAAAAGAGGATTTTGAAAAGAATTCCTGCTAGTGAGGACATTGCCAGCTATGCAAAGGATGAGCTTTCTTCAGGTTAAAAAAGATGGGAGAATGGTTTGGGTTGGGAGGAACCTTAAAGCCCACCCAGTGCCACCCCCTGCCATGGGCAGGGACACCTCCCACTGTCAGGGCGCTCCAAGCCCTGTCCAACCTGGGACACTGCCAGGGAAAGGGCCACACAGCCAAGAATTTCTTCCTAATATCCAGTCTAAACCCATTCCCTGTCAGTTTGAAGCCATTTCCCCTCGTCCTGTCCCTCCATCCCTTGGAAATCCTCTCTTTCCATCTTTCCTGCAGCTCCTTCAGGCACTGCAAGGCCGCAATGAGGTCACCCCAAAGCTCCTCCTCTCCAGGCTGAATAATCCCAACTCTCCCAGCCTTTCCTCCATCCCTCCAATCCTGGTGGCCTCCTCTGGAGGATTTGCACAGAAACAAAGCCAGCTCCTAATTAAAAGTAGCAAATGACAATTGCATGGCCCACAGCCACCAACCCCAGCCGTTCCTCCATATCCCACGCAGAACCCAACAATAATAAACTTCTGAATCCTTTCAAGCGACCGCAAACATTTATTGCTTTTTGTTTCCACGGGATTGCTTCCATTTGCTTTTCAAAGGAGTGCTGACCGTTCAGCAGATTTCAGAGCAGCAAAGCCCAGTGTTTACAAAACACCGAGTTTCCTGGCAGAGCCCAGCCTTCCCCAGTCCAAGGCTCAGCTGAGCACACGCAGCCCAGGAGATGATGCTGGGGCAGCCTCAGACAATGGGGAAGGAGGCAGCCCTGCGTGCACGAAGCACTGGATATTCTGAAATTGCAAAAACGTATGTGGGAAAACACTCCAGCAAGGAATTGTTTCCTTGTTACGGCTTAGCAGCCAGAGCATGAAATTTCCAGCCAGACAGAACGGGACACTCTACGAAATTTGGGTCAGTGGGCATCTTTTTTTTCCATTCCACTTTAGCTCACATCTGTTTGCACATGCACTCAGTGAACACTGGTTTCTCCCACAGGGCCCTCTCCTTGTCCCCAAACATTAATTATGGAAGCAGGTTAAAGGCACTTCCCGCAGCCCCACTGCAAGTCCAACAGCCCGTTCCTCTCCCTGCTTCCCACTCTGCCCAAGACAGCACCCAGATTTATTGCTCCTCACTCCACCACAGGCACAGATCCTCCCTGGAGATCCCATCCTTCCTACACAGACAGCAGTGATGATAAACCTGGTGATAAATTCTTTTTTCCCTCAAGTTGCAAGGAAAGGTGGTGGAAGAAAGTGACTCTACAAACGGCTCAAAAGCCAAATCCACTCTACCAAGCCATCCATCCCAGTACTAAGCCTTTAAACACAACTTGGCTTCAGCACAAGCCAGTATTTAAAAAGATCTCCGGCGTGTTTATCGTTTATTAGAAGTGCTTCAAGGATCCCCAAAAAGCTTTATGCCTTCCCTGAAGAAACATTCATCTATTTAGCTGTGTGGATAGACGGGGCAGAAAGGATGTGAGAAACTTAGGACATGTAAAAAAAAAAATTATGTGTAAAAGGGCCCAAATATTTCTCTTTCCAGCCCATGTTTTAGTCACTAAAGCAAAACATGCCAATTGCTACAACCAAACTTTTGGACCACATCAAAGGATTCTCCCTTTTCTGTTAACAAGGCTGATAAAGAAACAAACATCAACAGTCTGAACCACTTTAAAGTATTTACAGTGTCAGTTTTCTATTCCTCACTTTGGAAGGAAATTAGAGCTCAAAAGGAAACGTTGACTTCATTTAAGACCATACACATCAGAGGCACCAGCAGCTTGCAAGATCCAGAAGAGAAAGCAGCATCCACATTAATTTTTCATCTTACATCACTTCAACATGAGTAAGAAATTATTAATACCCTACTCGAAAGCAGGAATTGTTTTCTAAATGCCAAGAAAGCACGTTCTCTCTGAAGCAATTCTCAAAGTCACCATCTCAGTGGAGGGCAATGGTTGGTATTTTTGGCAAGGTATTTATTGAGAAGGGAATATGGAAATCAGTGCCAGTCTACTTTTCAAAAAGTAGAAGATCAGCAGTGACACTCCGAAATAAGTTAGGTTATAGTTCCAACAGCTCAGGTGTGCATTGCAAAGAGGGGTAAGAAATTCACAGAACTGAGGTTGGAAAAGCCCTCCCAGCCCATCGAGTCCAAGCTGTGCCCCATCCCCACCTCATCCCCAGCCCGGAGCACTGAGTGCCACCTCCAGGAATTCCCTGGACACCTCCAGGGATGGGCACTCCAAACCTCCCTGGGCAGCCCCTGCCAATGTCTGCCTGAAAAGGTGGTGATGGATCAAAGACTGGACAGAAGCTCTTGGAGTTCTTTTCCAATCTTAATGATTCTGTTTAACACCTCCAAGTGACCCCAAACCAGTGGCACACGAGCCATGGGCTGTTCCTGCCCCATCTGTAGGATTTAGCAGCATAACCCATTTTCTTTTCACAGGCAGACTGCTACCCTGGGATCCTCGAGGCAGCTACTCCTGTCTGCTCCACTGAACTCCTGGCAAACTACAAAGTCTGATTTTTCAGAAGGAAAAATGTATTCCTCCAATCCTCACAGACTGTTTTATAACCTGAAATGTAAATTTATTTCCCTTCCCCGCAGCTTCCCATCGAAGCAATGAATCTGTAAGGTTATCTCCATTCCTTCTGAGCGAGCTTATGCAGATAAACCCAGATATTTAAATCAGTTTCTTAACAGAATGTCAAAAAAGTCTATGTGGAAGTTCTTTTGAACAGCTGGTGTGTTTGTTGTGTCGCTATCACTGTGGGTATCACTGTGGATATCACTGGTGCCTCTTCCGAGGGGGACCAGATGAGCAGGAGCAGCTGCTGCCACAAGATTCTTGTATTAAAAGCCAATATCCAGCTACACAACCTGTAATTCCTAATTTATACACCCCTGAACTACAGCGCTCCATCATCAAATTGGGAATCTTTCAGCCTCAAAGGGTTTTCTGTCAAATCAAACACTGCAAAGCTGAGCCATGGGACAGCCCAGAGCTCTGGAGAGGGGCAGGATCTCTGCTTCAGGTGTGACCTGGCTCTTCCTCCTCTCCAGTTTCTGCCCTGCCATGTAACCCAGAATGAGACCCCACACCTGGAACAGCCCTGAAGCAGCTGAGCTCAAATCCTAATTATTTGTGGAAACACCTCTGCTGTCACCAGCGTTACGTGAGCTGTTCCCTCCCACCCCATTCCTTCAAACATCTTTTACCTATTTCTAAAAATAAAAGTTAGGACGTAAATTTGGCTGTTCAATCCCTGCAAGTTCTCCACAGTGAATTTCCTCCTTTCCCTTGGAAACACAAGCATATGTTGCTTGCAGCATTAGTCTTTTACAGCTTTTGTAAAAAGCGGGGGAAACCGGCCCGATCTGGTGGTGGAAAAATTTCCAGGCACACAGAATCCACCCAGGGCATGGAAAACCCAGAAGGAGACACTTGGAGTGGACATGCTCCACTTCAGGCTGTTGATCTCCAAGGATTCAGCAGCAGCTGCGTGCTGGAATTACAAGAACAGGGCCTGGCTGGGCTTCCAAATCCCTGCAGATCTGGGGGAAGACGGACACACAACCAGAAAGTACCAAGGAGGGACACTCCATCAGTGGGACATGAGTTAACAGCAGATACAGGCAAATACTCCAAGATCAAAATGGTGAAATGTTGTAACAGGAGAATCTGGCAAGATCTGGTAATACTTTCTTTCTTTCCTTTGTCTTGATTAAGAAAATATCCAAGAGATGAAGCCAACTGCTTAAGGGGTGAGAGACGGAAAAGATCTGGAGCGACCTGTGAGGAAAGGAGCAGGAATGCCCAAGAGAAGGACAAAAATCACCACAACAGTCTCTCCGAACGGGAATGACACGTTCAGGAGCTGCTGTCAGTGGAAAAGATGGGATTTGAGGGCTGTCCGTGGGAAGAGGACAGAAATGATGAACTGTGAAGGGAACACAGAGGCCAGGGAGGAGAACACCCAGGTCCTGTTTGGTCTGAAGCTGCAAACACTCACAGCTCCAGAAGGAGAAGGGATACCCACCCAGGGAGACACAGCTGGAAAAACCTTGGGAACGACTTGAAGCCAGCCAGGAGAAGCTAAGGAGATGTTTTACAAATTGAACCAATGATCAAAAACCATTTTCTTTACCAGATTTGCTTCCCCGTTGAAGCTCAGCTGCTACCAAAGTATTTTTCTATGATAAATGAAATGCAAATAAGAGTTTAGTGCCCGGAAAGTTTCTTTTAGTAACAGTCCCAAGGGCTCCCCTCCCCACAATCACTGAGCAGTTCTCTGCTTCATCAAATGAGTCCCATTTTAAATCCATTTTGCTCCAATTTCCTCATAAGGTATCTTGTAATTAGGTATCAATACCACACAGTTCATCCTAAACATTTTCTTTGCATCGTTCTCTGGTGTAATCCTGGATTACAACGGTGCTTGGAAGAGCCAGGATGAAGGAAAAGTGCAGAAAACCAAGGAAAACAGGGAGGGAGGAAGGGAAAATTCATTGCATTTAAACAGCAGACAATTTGAATTACATTAAGCAGCACGGGCTTACACAATTTAAATTGCATTAAGTGGCACAGGCGTACCAAACAACAGGAAAATGACAGAATTTCATCTGTTTATTGCCAATTTTCAGCAATTTTATTCTTAAGGTGGTTACATTTTTCCAAGGCAAGAAGAGGATTTTGGAAAGGAGGTGGCACTGGACAGTGGTAAAGACTTACAAGCGGAATATTAGGACAATTAGGCTTCCCTAACAAAGAAATTAATTAACATTTCTAGGGAGCCTGAGTGAGCTTTCCAAATTCTGAGTGTAGATACAGACAGACAGATATAAAGATAATGCTTGAAACTAAGTTTTATGGCTTTTTATGAGACTGCACAGGGTAAAATGAACGCTACTTCCCTGGTAAAAATTCAAGTTACATCTTGAAATAGCTGTGTGCTAAAACACCAGGCTACAGACCCAAAGCAATATTCTAAAAGCGTAGGCAAAGGGATTAATTTTGAGCCAAGTAACTAAACTGTGAAGCTTTTCAGAGCAGCAAACCCAGCAGAGACACATCTGCACACAAGAAATAAACCCCCCATCCAACCCCTGGGGTAATTTCCCTTTTCTCCCACCTGAAAGAGGGTGAAGAAAGGAAAGAAATAAACAACAAAAAAATCAGATGGAGAGGGGAAGAAGCAGCAGGGACATGAGGCTGAGCAGCAGCACTTAAAGGCAGGCTGGTGCTAAATGATGGATGTGGTGCCTCTGGGGACAAGGGGGACAATCAATCACTGGTGCCACCCCAGGGCTCCGAGCCTGGCACAGAGTGCCGTGTGCCCCCGCTGCCGCACAGGGGACGTCACCAAGCATCGCTCAGAGGAGCCAGCAATCCTTCCCTGTTCCTCCAGGCTCTCCTCAACTCTTATCCAACACCAAGAATTGCCCAGGAGAGGCTGCAAGGAGTAAAATGCGAGTTCCTCTGGTAATTCCAGGCAGCTCTGGACAAGTCCTCCCTGCACAAGTCATCCTCTGCCTACACATTAAATCTTCCCCAAGTCAATCCAGAGGCTTCTCAGCATGGGAGATAAAACATGAGAGGATGAGGGTGTATGAATGAGCTGGACAAAGAGAAAAACTGACTCTAATTACCAGCTCTTCCACTGTATTTTCCATTTCTCCCATCATTCTCAACAGGAACTGCAGAAGAAATCAGGAGATTTCCAGGCAGCTCATCACTCATCACCCCCCTCAAAGGAGCCGGCGCTGTTGCAGCAAGAAATAAAAGCTTCAGCTTTTGAAATCTGCTCCCTCGGTGGTATTCCGGATCCAGAGATCCCAGCTCATCCCAGCACAGGCAGGATCTGCTCAGATGACCCCAGCCCTGGAGCCTGCTCTGCACCGGGGTATCCCGAACAAGACAGGAACTGAAAGCAGGTCAGTGCATTTCGTCTGGCGTGAGGGGCATTCCCAGCCCAGAGCCAGCTGGCAAGGGGGGATTTAGACTGGATATTAGGAAGGAATTGTTCCCTGTGAGGGTGGGGAGGCCCTGGCACAGGGTGCCCAGAGAAGCTGTGGCTGCCCCTGGACCCCTGGAAGTGTCCAAGGCCAGGCTGGAAAGGCTTGCAGCAACCTGGGACAGTGGAAGGTGTCCCTGCCCTGAACAAGACGATCTTTAAGGTCCCTTCCAAACCAAACCATTCCACGTTTCCATGATTATTGTTACAAAAGCTCTGTGGGTACACCTGAGTGCTGCCTGCCCACCCAGCCTCCTGCTGGAAGCACAAGCAGAAGAGTTCTCAATCATCCTGATTAAGCTCCTGATACAACAACTCCTCTGGACAGAGAAAAACGTCTCAGGGAGGGAACACCTCTGTGGAGCCACCACATCCTCCGTGACCCAGGTCAAGGGGTGCCTGGGGATGAGGAAGGAGCAGTGCCAGGCAGGGCACAGGCCAGGGGACGCCCATCTGTCTCTGTTATCTCCCAGCAGAGGAATCCTGGAGCCCCAAACGGAGCCTCCCCAGCAGCAGGGCCAGGAGCAGGAGCTGGGGAACAGCGCTCAGTGTCAGCCCCAGCCTCCCGGGGAAGTTCACTGCGGTGAAACAGCTCCGGGGGACAGACACTATCAACACAATTACCTGTCAGCACTGTTTACTCTGGAATTTAAGCTGCTCCTATCTCTGGCAGACGAATGCTTTCAGCTGGCTACAGCACAGGATAAAGATTTACTCATTCCCAACTCGCAGTGTGCAAGCACCAAGACCTTTCATCTGCACCATCCACAGCGCACAACTGGGCTCCCTTTTTTAAAAGCTATGACAAGAACCATTAGGGAAGCTGTCAGCGACGTGAAAAATATTCTGTTTGAGACTGGCTGCATCAAGTACACGTTTCTTGTGACTTCTGCAGCATGCAGCTTAACTAGAACTCAACTGCAGCTGAGGGCTTGGCACCAGGGCAGCCCCAAATGCCAAAGTGCAGCACAGAGCACGGCAGAGCTGGGGGAATGCAGTGGGGAACTGCACAGAGCTTATCTAAAAGAAAAAAAAAAACCCATCCCAGTGCTTTCTGAGGAAGAATGCAACTCAGCAACTTCATTTTTGAAGTACTAAAAGCCTTTTGTGTCTCGCTGTCCAGTCAGTTAACAGGGAAACTTTAGACACATCAGATAAAAGTGGAAAGGGTGAATTCCTGACTGGACAACCTGTGCTGGTGCATTGCTGTGGCAGGGCACTGCCCACTGCTCCAGGCTCATGGATTTAACACCAGGAAACATCCAGTTCCAGCTGCAAATGAACAGTTCAGGCTCACAAATTCCCTTCCTCCTCGATAATGTTCTCCCTCTGACCTCTGCATAGCAAGCAGCTGCAAGAACTGCTAATAAAACGATTTAAAGTTTACTGGGGGCTGATATCACAGAATCACCGAGGTTGGAAACGACCTCCAAGATCACCAAGTGCAACCTGTGACCAATCCCCACCTTGTCACCTGAGTGCCACATCCAGTCCTTCCTTGGACACCTCCAGGGGAAAGGAGCAGCATCACAAATCTCCCAATCCCAGGTGCTTCCCCACACACTGAGAGCCGAGTTTGGTGCGCTCTGAGCAAGGCCAAGTCGGGGTTTGGCTCAGCAGGGCTTAAAACAAAGCCTGGCTTTATGTTGGCCTGAGCCCTGGGAGCGGTGTGGCCAGCACTAGCCTCTGCCACGCAGCCACAGCCCGGCCACACGAGGCCACCACGAATCCCGAGCTGGGGAAGTGACACAGGGCCATGTGTTGGACATCTGGGCTGCGTTCAACGCACCACGAGCGCTTCCAACATTGGCAACATTTTCAGGGGGAAAAAAAAAAATAATCAAAGGCAGCTTTATCTTTCAGCCTGCCAGAATGACAAAAAATATTCGGCTGATGATTTTCTTTAAAGCCTGATGAGGTGTGAGTGTGCTGAAAGCCAGCCAGGACACCCTCCTCAGCAGGCCCTCGTGCAGAGAGTGTTTAAACGTGGGGCTGAACCTTCTGGAGACCTTCTGGACGATGCCACCAGGGAATTTACTTTATCACAAGTAAACCCAGATTTCATAAAGTCATTGGATGGTTTGGGTTTGAAGGGATCTTAAAGCTCATCCAGTCCCAGCCTTTGCCGTGGGCAGGGATACCTTCCACTGTCCCAGGGTGCTCCAAGCCCAACCCTGGACACTCCCAGGGATGGGGCAGCCACAGCTTCTCTGGGAAATCCATTCCAGGGCCTCCCCACCCTCACAAGGAACAATTCCTTCCCAATATCCCATCTAACCCTGCCCTCTGGCAGTGTGAAGCCATTCCCTGTGTCCTGTCATTCCCTCTCCATCTTTCTCACATTTTTCCCTCAAGTGAAACTGCTCAGGAGCCAGCAGAGTGTTCAGATCCCACCTCAGCACGGCGTTCATTTGGCTTTGCTGCATTAAACCCTTGCAGCAAACCCTGAAATCTGGGTAATTCAAGGTATAATGCTCAGGACAGATGGCCAACTCCACGTTATTTGGCTGGACGTGCCACGCTTGCCATGTCACTCCTGCCAGCACAGTGGTCACAAATTCCAGGAGGAAAGGAACAAAAAAATGCCTCCAAGTTGGTGACTGTTTTTACAATGACCAATGATTAAATTAGCTTAGTTAAAGGATCTAACACCATGTCTTGAATTTATTCCAGTGTCACAGTTATTGGCAGGGATAAAGTTTCACATGAGCCAATTAACTAAATGCACTATTACTGTATCTCAGCTGCTTAAGCTCATCAGTTAATTAAGAGCTCAGTGTAAGCTGAAAATAGGAATCTTACCTGTCACACATCCCAAACATACATTACCTTAATGATTTAATTTTACACTTCCATCTCACGTTCCTCAGGTGCCTGAGGAAAACTGAAAGGCGACTGCTTGGTTTCAAGAAAAATGAAAGTGAAAGTCACATAAACAAACACAGATTTATTCTAAGAAATTGGATTTCTCAGAATGGTACTTGCTGCTTTACTCAGCCCTATTTTACAGGGGAGTTTTTCACGGTAAAGTTAACATTTCACACTCAGTTTTGAAACTCAACTCCTCTCTGTTCTCCTGGACAATCATCCCCCAAGGAACTCCAGCACCCACGGCTGGATAAAGCTGAGCAGCTGGAATTTGGTGTAGGAACACATGACCAACCTCTTGGCCATAAGGAATTCCTACCCTCCAAGTACGGATTTTGTTAAGAAATCCACATTTATCCCAGAGTTAGAGACCAGTGATAACAGATAAGGACATCAGTGGATTGCTCAGGTAATCAGAAAGCAATCTAAGCTCAAATGAAAAATGTGCAAGCCTTTGTTGCAACCTGTATAAATATCTGGATGTCTGGTACATCCAGGGGGAAAAAACCCCAAACCAACCCAATCCTGTAAATGGGAGCACTTGAACAAAGCAACCTTAAAACTTCATCCTTTCAAGGCCTTTTTTTTTTTCCCCTGTGGATGTACTTGGGGAAAAAATAGCCCTGTCACAGCCTCTGGTCAAGGATTATTGATGGAATCAGAGAATGGTTTGGGTTGGGAGGGACCTTGAGGGACATCCAGTGCCACCCCCTGCTGTGAGCAAGGACACTGCCACCATCCCAGGCTGCTCCAAGCTCCATCCAGCCTGGCCTTGGACACTGCTAGGGATCCAGGGGCAGCCACAGCTTCTCTGGGCACCCTGTGGCAGCGAATCCAACCCTAAACATTTAAAATCCCCTAAATTGGGAACATAATCAATGCCTCCTCCTCCTCCTCCCAGCGATGCCGAGCGCAGACAGCGACTTGTGTTGCTGTCCATGAGATGGAAGGTCCTTGGAGGAAGCACAGGAAACTGCCCTCTTCATTTAAATTGCTGAAATGAAGCGAGATTAAAGCAGCCAGAGCCTTTCCACCTTTAGCAAATTAATCTGATCTCTTTCAGAAGTCCCTGAGCACACGAGGCTTTAGCTCTATTAATGGCCTGAGCGATGCTCGCTCAGTGTTTCCGAGGGACACAACAGCCCTTAAGTAACTTCCTTTCAAAGGCAGGGATCACAGAACTGGATTGAAAACGCATTTAATTCTCCACAACTAAAAGCTGGCAGCACCACGATGATGTTGGCAATGCTCTCAGCTGTTACAGATCCAGCAAGAGCTGAAGCAGGTCTTGGCCACGGGCTGCGCTTGTCTTTTCTAAAAAGGTCCTCACCTTAATGCCCAAGGAGCTTATTTCTCCTGTTATCCACTCCAAAGCAAGAGCAGAGCTCTTTGTCAGGCCAGATGCACTTTTCCTATTTTTTCCCCATTATTTAAGACATAACTGATGTAATAACAGATTAAATAAGTGTGTGAAGATGCTGGATTTGAAAGCATCTGCTAAAAAAGTTCTGAGTTCAAGCAGAACTCTCCACTATTAGAGCCTCTTCTCACCCCTGCTCCCCTTTCTGCAAGGGAAAACAGTTTCAAACTGAAGGATGAGAACTTTGACTGATAATGAGAATGATTAAAAAGAGATTCTTATTTCAGCCACCTGAAAACAAGAGCCCACCTCTCCCGTGGTTTTTCAGGGCAGGTAGGATTATTTTGTTTAGGTAAATGAACTCCTGAAAGCGTTGGGGAAATAAAACCCCAAACATGGAAAGCTGCTGATTGAACTGCAGCAGTTACAAGAATTCCTAAGAATGGCTGGATGCAAGTCCATGGCAAATTCACTAATTACTGTGCTCTAATGAGCAAACCATGCCCAGGAAGTGCTGATTCCACAGCTCTGAACAAAGGCACCTCAGAGCCCAGCCCAGCAGAACTGGGGCCACGTTCCAGACCTGTGGAAAAGCTGAGGATGAGCAGGAGAAAAACGCACTAAAAAATGTTCCCATCTGAGCAGCATCCACACAGCTCCCCCATTATTATCATCAAAACTGCCTCTAACACACAATAATCTCTGCTGAAAGATCTGGATAGGAAATGTTCTGTGAGAAAAAGGGCTCCTGATTTATCCACCTTCAACATAAACCAGCAAAAGTTGGAAAGTTTCAAAACACAAGGAAAGATCCCTAAACCTGAATTGCATGGCAAGGGTTCCCTGAGCTGGAAAAAAATCCCCTGATTAATTGATAATAACAAAATGAGACGTGTGAAAGAAGGAAGGGTGAATGCAGCGAGGAGAGAGAAATGCACTTCATCAATGGAAGATGAACTCAGCCTGGAAATTTGGCAGGCAGAGCAATCAGATAGCGACAGAATCCTCGAGTAGGCAAACCTGGAAAGAGTTTCAAGACAAGATTAGATCAGTTGGTGGAATTTCTACGACAGAATATTCTGTTTGACACAGCACTGAAGCAGAGATACAGAAACCTCGGCCGTCCTGGACTTTGCAGAACTTTGTTTGAAGCTGAATTGTCACTGCTTAATCAAACAGGTTTTTACCAGGCTCAATCTCAGCATCCCTCTGGACAGAGCTGCCAAGAGATGTTAAAGCAGGACACTGGTGGGAACCAAAATGCTTCCTCCCCCACCCCTAAATATCTCCAATATTTTCCTAACTAATGTGAGCTCAATGCAAATGATTAACTCTTGGTAATAAGTTTCCCACCACAATAAGATAAAATGCTAATGTGGTTCCTTCCCCACACCAATCATCAGAAAACACATGATCAGACTCAGAGAGAACTGCAGTTGCATTCCTAAGACAAAACACCTTCTTTGGGATGGATAAAGCAGGAAGAATTAATTTCATAAAGGAACCTGCAGATTTCCCAAAGCAATATTGTGAAGAAATTGTGGTAAGCACCAATTTAAATAAGTTTACTTAAAAATTCTTGAGGAAAAGTTGCTCCCTGAGAACTGATCGTGACTGATCCTGGGATGGATGAAGGCTGGGAATGGGGAGTATTTAGAACCCACCCACTGCTGTCATGTTAAAGATAAAAAAGAGAAATTTGGGTTCCTGTTTAAAAGGGTGACTCTGTTTTCCCCACTGCTGGGCACCAACACTCCACAAACCAGCAGATTATTTCAATTTTCAAGCTGCCAGAGAGACAATTTAATCAAAAGCCACGACTTCTCCTCCTCAACTTAAACCTAATTCCCACAACACCACCAATATTTAGGAGAATTAGAAAGGGCACAAAACTTCCCAGGGAGACAAAGCACAGACGGCCCTTGAGATTCACCTCTAAAAACCTGTTATATTTTCTAAAGCTTTGTGTTATTTAGGAGAAAAAAAGGATACCCCAACTACAGTTCAAGTGTTTTTAGAGGTTTACAGGAAAATAATCTCTGTCTACGCTGCTTTAGAAAGTCTCTATTACGAGGCAGAGCTCAAGAACTAAAAGATTATTTACAACTAAAGGATTTTTATTCTGGTACTGCCTTGTAACACCAAACCACAACAGCCACGCTCGCTTGTTCTGACAATGCTGCTGCTCCTTTCTCATTCCCAGACGCCAGACTAAAATCATGTATTCCCTGCTCTATTTTGCAGGAGTTTCAGATAAAGCCAAACCCGTGCCTGTAGTATTTTTGGAGCTATTTTAGTGCTGTATTATCAGCAGAGCAGCTGGATACACACAAGGAATGTGATTTTTTGGGATGCACGAAGGCAGCGATGGGATTTTGCCGTAACATCCATGCTGGGCCATCCAATGTGTGACTGACTGGAAGCGTGTGACTTCCACTGAGCAATAATCATGTGGTTTTCTGGTGAAATTCGAGCTTTTTTGGCACCAGAACTACTTTTAGATCTGGATAAACACACAATGGAGATCTGTAGATGTGAAAAACAGACAAATGAGTGAGAACTCATCTCAAATGAGCATTTAAACCTGTCTCAGGATAATATCCAATATTGATCAGCACTTCACAGAAGGTATTTTTGTTCTAGAAGCACTCGTATTTATAGCAACCCATGTGCTTTCAACGAACTTCTGTGGGCACAGAGCAAAAAAAAAAAAATCACAAAAAAAAAAAATCAACCAGTCTGCTACGTGTTCCACCGAGCCAAGCCATCAACATGCAACTCACGAGCGAAATCCAACTCTTAAAAAAAATAAAGTTTAAATAGCTCTGTGACAGCTTTCCTCTTCTTCAGCCCTCCAAGTGCTCCCCCTCAGCTGGGACCTGTGATTTCCCACCCGTTTCATGAGCAGGTCTGTTCATTCCAGGCACTGGGAGGATGGAAATGCCCAGGGAAAAGGAGACATTGGGGCACTGGCATCACGTCCCAGGCAAATCTGGGAATGCTGCTCCTTGGAAGTGGGAAGCACTGGAGTGCTGAGCTTCAGCTGAACATGTTTGACTCCTGCTGCCACCAAATATATCCTCCTTGGGAATACATCCAGCCAGGGAAACTGCATCCAACCTTTGGATAACCGTCGTGCTTTCCAAGCGATGCCACGCTCTGCTTCCCAAAAACACTTCCCAACTGCTCCTTCCCGTGTCTTCTCGCCCTGGGGAGTGGTAACAAGCTGGGAGTAGCCAGAGCTGTGCTGGGTAGGAATGGGATTTGTATCTGCACTAAAAAAAATATCTAAAATACGTTTGCATGTTCAAAGATTTGAGTGTCCCCATCCCACTGGGAGCAGAGGACAGGGATGCAGAGCAACGGCTCAGAGAGGCTCAGGAGCATTTCAAAGCTGAATATTCTGCATTAAAGACACTCTTTTGACATATCCAGCTTCTGTGTGCACCAGAGAGGGAGAAAAGCACATCCAAACCCACTCTGAAGGCATGAATCCAGCATGTGTGACACAGGCAGTGCTCGGTGACAGCTCTGTGCAGTCAGTGCATGGGAATTAGCAATTCTTCCTGCAATCCTTCCCCTTTTCTCCAGCCAGCCATTATCCTGTGCTTGCTGATGCTCTGCTGCAGGCTCAGGTGCTCCCACAGCAGCGTGGGGCCAAAAAAAAACAATTGGGGGAGAGGAGAAAATGGCATTTGGCAGCTGCAGGTGCCCTCTGCTATTTTGTAGGTGCTCTTTTACAAAGAGACTGTATTTACCCACACAGGCAGGAAATCACAGGAGATGAGAGAGTTCTGTGGCAGGGAAATAAAGCAACAAAGTAAATGCCACAGAGAGATTCTTCTGCTGAATCCATAGTGCCCTTCATCACAGCATGGGAGCAGAGATGGAGCTTGACGACCGAATTTTAAAAATAGAAAGGTAACAAGCTTCCCATCCCAAAGTGCTGTGCTCTGCTTCCGATGCCATTTCAGGCCCTGGGAGTGCTCTCAAAGAGCACACAGCTCCTCTGGGAAAAGGTGAAAAATGCCTTCCTCCATAATCTGTTGTCTGAACTGAGAGAATTATTTATAGTTGCTACATTTATTATACATTATTATAAACTGGAAGCTGTTACGAGCTATAAAATGTTTATCATTTCGGGGGGATGAAAAGTAATTTATTTATAGAGAAGTGCTGGTAATGGGAGGCTGAATTTATATGTTTTAAGAGTAAACTTTCGTTATTAAACATGTGCAGAGACACCATGCAATCCTGGGCTCTGTGTGATACATTTTCCCATTTTAGCCTCTGTTTTTTTCCCCCTGGGCCATACCTGTTCTGGCTGCAAACTACTGAAGCATTTTTCACTACCATTTGTGAAGTGCCTCTCTGCTTTCATGTTGGAGAATGTGGGGGAAAACCACACGACAGATCATGCAGAAACTCCCCAAATCCCCTCCCTTCCACCTCATCTGCAGCACAAGGATGTCTTTATGCACACACATATATATAGAGAGAGACACATAAAATCCTCCAGCACATCTGAGATTCTCCAGAAGCGAAAAATCAGCGCTTCAGAGCTGTGCCCATCTCCTCCCACAAACGGCTTTCAAGCAGGGCTTTGAATTTCCCTTTTTAAATCCTGTTCAGCGAGGAGAGGGGGAGAGGGGAAGGGAAAAGGACACTGAGAAAAGGCTGAAGGGAGGAGCTGCTGAAACTGCTCTAATCCACAATCCCAGCAGCAAGGATCCCCAGCAGCATTTCTGCTTCAGGAAGGACAATTTCCAAGTGTTTTCCACGAGGCCTGAGAGGTCAACTGGATGTGGAGCAGCTCCTGCAAATTGATAGCATCCCATAATCGCTCCTGCATTTATTACCTGCAGTGCCCTTGCACTTCCCAGTGCTGGGAAGTCTCAGGATGAGACCGATGGCATTTTAAATATTTAAGGCAGTCTAAGAAACTTCAGCCTCATTCAGCATTTAAGAGAGTTTTTAATTTACTCCTAAGGTGGGGACCAGAACAAAACCACTTCACGCAGTTTTGTTCTGCCCCATCTTTTGTGCAGCTCTCATTTGCATCAAAGCGGGCCAGGGTCAGCACGAGGCAGCAAATGCAAAAATTCAGGTTCCAGCTGAACCTTAAATAAACCACGAGAGGCATTTTCCCTGCACACAGGTCAAACGGTGCAGTATCAGCTGCCAGCCTGTGCTTAGAGGTGTTTTCCACATCCAGTGCCA
The DNA here is from genome assembly GCA_013397115.1 of Edolisoma coerulescens. NCBI lineage: Eukaryota > Metazoa > Chordata > Aves > Passeriformes > Campephagidae > Edolisoma > Edolisoma coerulescens. Next base: position 228,760 of record VWZW01002322.1, on the reverse strand, counting down.
TGAGCATTCCTGCTGCTTTGGGATGCAGCCCTGCAGGATGCTTTGGATCCAGCACCTCTTCTGATACTGCTAACTCAGTCTAAAACATTGAATTACACGGCAAACACAATCCTCACGTGAGGGGAAACCTTGTTGTTTTCTTAAAAAACGAGAAAACAAACAACCAAAAAATCCCTAACAAAACTGACACTTCATTTGCTTCCTAAGTAGTGGAACATTTCTGTTTTTTCAACTCTAAATTGCCAGACAACACAGAGGCAGCAGATGAAACTGTGACTGAAAACCTCAGAGTGCAAGAAAAGTGGTTTTTTTGACAGTCAGAAACCAGGGTACTGATTCCAGCTTTTTCATTCCTCCACAGAACAGCTCACCCCGTGCCTCAGCCTCCTGATTTCGGGTGACTGAACCTCAGCACTCAAAATATGAGCCTTGCAAAAGAAGGAAGAGTCCTACAGAGCTCCCAGGAAACCCCACAAACCTCCCCAAACTCCACCCAAAGCATCTGCACGAAGCAAAAATGAAGGTGAACCAAAGGGTCCTCCCTGGCTGGGCACTCCACACCCAGGAGATGCCCCAGGGACACCTCCTGCTCCATCCTGGGGGGCACAACTTCCCCCAAAAAAATGCCAAAAAATGCTTTTCCCTTCCCCAGACAGGGATGCCACCAGCTCTGGGAAGGAAAAATAAGCATTTCCCATATTTACTGTCCGAGCAGAAGCTGACCTAGCCAGGCTGTGGGAACACCGGGATCTGGCTTCTCCACAGGACAGGACAAACATCTGGCACCACAAAAAGTCATTTGGAATCTGGTGGGAAAGAATTGGGAGGATCAAGAAGCACCCACCAGCCAATACATCACACTTTCCCGTAGCAATTTGGGAAAAAACACCCCAAATTTTTAAAAAATAAGGATTAAGAGAGAAAACCCAACTGAAGTATTTGCATCAAAGGAGGCTGAATTTTAAGGCAGTGGAAGCCAAGGTGGCAAATGGAAAATAATTTGTTTAAAAAATGTACCAGGCATTCATACACAGTCTAGAAAAGAGGATGGAGGTGATTGTAACATCACGCTCTAAATTACCACAGTCCTGTTTTGCTGATAAAGCAGCAAAAACCCATTTATATTCCTTCTCAACCATGGTAATTTGGTCTCAAGTTTTTCACATATTTAAATTCTTTCTTTTTTAGAGGTAATCAAAGCAACTAAGGCCAACTTGACCCTTCTTTGTACCTGCAAGAAGACTCAAAGGAATTTGCAAGACTTAACTGCAAGGCAAATCTGTATTTCAGGCTTCAGCTGTATTATAATTTGTGACTCATAAATTATATTATTCAACATTTCCATGAAAAATAACAGCTATCATATTACTTGCTGCAATGAGAGTGGATGGCTGCTTTGTAGAGTTTATTCAAACTGGCAACTAATAATATTTTCCATTTATCAAAAATCTCCAAAGCACAATGACTGCTCAATTTATTGTATTTAACATTCAGCGAAGGAGGATGTTGTCGTTTTCAACACTGCAATCCCAAACAGAGAAATTAAAATAAATCACTTCAAATCTAGAAGCCAAACAAACAATTACATGGAGGAACCAGCCAAAAAGGAAACCAAACAGCTTCGTTTGCCAGCCCTTATTAACAGCAAAAATAACACCTTATTTCGGTTTCTGAGAGCTCCTTGTTATCACCTGGAAAATGAAACCAAGTCTAGAATTTACAAATGAAAAGTGTCACAGCATCAGAGCGACATGCCAGGAGCTGAATACTTGGGATTGAATTATCAGGGGCTGTCAGCACAAGATTCCCACATCCCAATAATCTCCAGGAGGCTGTGGGTGCCCAGCCCTCAGGAAACACAGTCATTAAAGGCTACTTTTATTCCAAAGCCCTGATAAAACCCGCTTATTTCCCACATTTTGTGGGAATCACAGACTCATTTAGATTGGAAAAGACCTTTAGGATCGTTGTTAACCCAGCACTGCCACCTCTAAACCATGGCCCCAAGTGCTCCATCTACACACCCTATAAATACATCCAAGGATGGAGCAGGAAGGATTTGGAGCAAGTTTCAAAGTCATGCTAAGCTTTTTCGACTATTCCATTAAAAAAAAAAACCAACAAAACCAAACCAAACCACACAAAACACCCCACAGTGGGACCTAACAGCAAAAGCCAGCTCTGATTTATTAATATTTCTGCCAAAAAACATCCAGCCCTGTACTCCAGACCAGCAGGAAACTACCTGAAATCCAGAGGTGCCTCCTTCAGATGGCAGTGCAAGCCCAGCCAGGTGCTGTGTGCAGGAATAACCATCACAGCCTGCACCCAACACCTCCAAGCCACTGCAAAATCCCTCTGGGAGACTCTTTGTGTGCTCCAGTACAAAAGGGAGGCACCAAATGCTCTTTAAGTGCTTGTTTAACCCCCCCGTGGCAGCCGAGCAGAGCCCGGCTGTATCAGTGCAATTGTGAGCAACAAATCTCGCTGCTTAATATGCAAATTCCCCTGGTCAGTCTTGCAGAGCAGCACCATGAAAGCAGTTATTGTGACTCCCCATCAGCCATGTGACACGCAGCCCTGCGCAGCACTTCAAGGAAAATATTTAAGAAACTGTTGTCCAGTTGCTGAGAGCAGAGGTGGAGCACAATATTTGCTTTTCTCTGAGTTAATGAAGCCTCAGCACCGCATCGAACTCCACTTTGGAGGAGTTGATGATCCCCATTCTGGCAGCCCTGTTTCCACTTGGCCCCGTTCTCACTGCTGGGTGATGGGGGCCGCAGGAAAGAAGAGAAATTTCAAACAGAATCAGCATCTTTGCTCCCAAGGAAGGGTGGTAAGAACTGCAGCAGGCAGGCGAGCATCGTGTCAAGGAGAGCTCAGCAGCAATCAGACAGCTGCAGCCAAAAGCCTTAATCTGGAACGACTTGTGCTTCCAGACACTGTATTCCCTGCTTTTCCCTCATTCCACACAAGTAACTGTCTCGCTGAACTTCACCAGGTAAGACAAAGTAATATGCAACTCCTGAGAGGGGTGAGAGTTTGCCAAGAAAGAATGAACCTTCTCCTTCCTTTTCCTTCTTGCTGCTCCCCTCGGAAGAGAGGACAGAAATTGAGGAGCCCTCCAGGAAGGACTTGCCCGTGGGGATGGGAGCTGGCACAGCTCTCCTGATTTTGCTCAGCTGAACATACCTGAGCTACAGGCAGGAGGGCAGAGTTCTCCAGCAGTTAACTCCAAGCCCAAAGCTCTTCCTAAAACACAAGCGAAGAGGTCACACAGCCTGGAAGTGGCTGGAGAACAGAACAGTTATTTCTTCCCTGGTCTCATCATCTGCAGGAACTCTGTCACCTTTGACAGGGCACAGCTGGAACAGATGTGGTGCCTGGCTCCTGAAATCTTGGAATTTTAGGTGGAGACAGCTGAGCTAAAGGGAGGAAGTGGGGAAAACCTGTGTCTGTAAACCAGTTAATGATTACCTTTTATCCTCCTTTAACGAGGCCCCAGTAAATCCACCCAGGACACCCACCCCAGTCTGGCTCTGCTGGGCTACAACACACCGAGCATCGAGGCAGGAACTTCTCCTGCCTGTGCCAAACACCATTCTGGTGAAATGCAAACTTGCTAAAAAGAGCAGTGCTAATGAAACAGCTGGTACCAATCTGCAAAGCCCATTTCATTTCCAGCCCGATGGGCAGAGCAGCATCTGTTAAATTCTTGGTGAGGAACAGCCTCCTCCTGCTCCGGTCAGCGCAAACAGAGCCCTGCAATGAGCCGGGCTTTTTATTAGCTCCATCTCACACATGCAGACACACCTGAGGATACACAGCAGCTCTCCTGACACACACAGGCATCCTGACCTTGAAAAATGCCCAGAGTAAGAGACAAAGGAAGCACACGTGGCCAGGACGTGCCGTCAGCTCTGCCGAGCTGCACATGAGTAACGGGAAGTGCCGGCCACGGACAAAAACACCGAGGAGAATACAGGGATGTGACAAATCCTCCCCTCAGCTCCAATAACACAATTGAGCACGATTTTGCCACTTCCCACTGCCCTGTAATAAATTGAAACTGGGATGAATCAGACTCGAGATGCGGCTCCCACTTTCACCCAGCGTCGCACGCGGCCGCTGCTGTCGGATCCATCTCTCGAGCGCTGCCAATTCTCCAGGAAACTTCTCCATTCTGGGGAAAAGACAAAGCCTCTCCAAAATCAGTCCATCACTGGCAAGTCAGAATCATCACGTTTCTGTTCCAAAACACCTTCCCGGGATTGAGAAATGTTCTGGCCCTGCTCACTGACAGCAAGCTGAAAGCAAATGCAGCGGGTTAGGTCACAACCCGGAGCTGGAGGAAATGAGCCTCACTTGGGGAACAGGAAAAAGTCATCTTTCTGCACAGGTCTAGACTCCACATCGTGTTCACTTGTGCTTCAGCTGGTTCACTGGCTGATGCCTCCAGACAGAAGCTCCCTTGAGAGAGCAAGTCAGGTTTCAGACTTGGCGAGGGCACGCTGGCAGATTTTGTAAAGCTCCGACTCGGCGCAGGCTGGACTTTGACATCGGGGCAGTCACGTTTAGAGAAGATCCTAAGAGCTTCTTCCAGCTTAACCTACCCCCCCTTCCTTCCTTGTGGAGAGGCAGGAACAGATCTGTAGCATTACAAAACAGCCTATTGCACACTGGAGCTGATTGTTTAAGACAGTCCTAAGAAGCTCATAATTCAAGTGAAATTTCAGCGCTTCTCACTTCAGCGAGACAACCTTAAGGAACATTACCCTGAGAGCATGAATCAACACGAGCCAGCTGACACGCATTTCACATCTCTTACATCTTGAAAGCCCAGCTGCTGTTGTAATGCACAGGCACAATGGGTTATTTAACCCCAGAGCAGCAGTGCCATGCCCTGGGAGCACCAGGCAGGGACACAGAAACCCTGGATGGAGCCTGCCCACCTCACACGCTGCTCCGGGGTGTGCAATCTATTTTACAATATCACCCAAACCCTGATAATGTGCTTCTCCTATCTCGTTCATTCGATATCACAGGTGAGATAAGAGCGAGGAAATTAAACCGAGCCTATTTCTGTGACATGATCTCACCTCATAACACCTAGCTACCAAAGCACATCTCAGGGCAAGCACCAGTGAGGCTTTTAATGCTATTGTTTGGTCAAGAATTTGGGGTATGTGATGATTCCTGCCATTCCTTCTCTTTGACTGGTCCATTCCGCTCAGCACTCCTGCAGGTTTTTGCTAAGTCTGTTCAGTATAGATGCATTTTAGGTAACCCACTTCTTCCCTTTTTATTAATAGAGTAAGGAAGACTCATACTACTCAAAGCTATAAAATCCCTTTTAATGACACTGATGTGATTAAATCCACAAGAGATTGTGGAGTCTCCCTCTCTGGAGACATTCCAAACCCACCTGGATGTGTCCCTGTGTCACCTGCTCTGGATGACCCTGCCTTGGTAGTGGGGTTGGACTGGGTGATCTCCAGAGGTCCCTCCCAACCCCAGCTATTCTGGGATTCTGTGAAATCCCACATAGTTCTTAGCAGCTGGAATTCTGGTATTTCCATGAACTCTGGACCTGGCATTAATCAGCAGATGGTTGGTTCAGAGACAACTCCAAGTGCTGCATATTTTTCCATTATGGAATGACAGCAAAGTCACTGATAGAAAGAACACCCATCAGCTGGGACATCCGAAATAAAGCCAGACTGATAAATAACTGTAAAACACAGGGGGAAACCCAGACCTAGCTCAGCAATTTTCCTCCTGAAATCTGCAGACCCTGCATGTGTAAGGTCTACTTACAAGTCAAGTGTCCTGTTGGTAGGCTGACTTTAAATGACTAGAAAACATACACAGCTCAGCTGGAGAACATCAGGGGTCCACAAACCTGAGAGTGTTGAAAAAGCAATCATTCAGGCATTTAGCTGGAGAAAAACACGAGGGGAAAAGGCTGCTGACACTGCAGCAGTGTTTGCACACCGGCTCTGCTCCCCAAAGCACACGAGGGACAGAGACCACGCTGCTCCAGCATCTCCAGCCGCCGGGAATCGCTCCCCTCGCACGCCTGGCTGGGGCTGCAGCAAAGCACCTCTCTCGGCTGAAAAACAAACCCCGGCCCCGCAGCACTACCAGGATCTAAGCGAGCTGAGGAATCGTTTTCCGCACACCACAAGGAGCGGAGCCCGAGGAAAACAAACTTCGGGAGCCCCGGGCAGGCCCCTTCCCCAGCCGGGCTTGGTCTCAGCAGGGGCCGCGTCCCGGAGCCCCCCAGCGCTGCCCAGCGAGACAGACCCGACACCGCTCCCCGGTACTGCCCAGGGATAGAATCCCCCGGCAGAACCCCCGGCACAGCCCCCGGCAGAACCCCCGGCTCGGGGGGCTCAGCCGCGCTGCCGGGGTGGGGGCTGTGCCCGTGGGGCAGCGCCCGCCCG
>VWZW01002322.1:118666-221701 GCA_013397115.1 Edolisoma coerulescens | reverse complement strand
CACCGGGACCACCCCGACACCAACACCGGGACCACCCCGACACCAATACCGGGAGCACCCCGGCACCGGGTGCGGGTGCGGGGCCACCCCTGCGCCCCCATCCCGGGAGGGTCTCCGCGGCCGCGGGTGCCGCGCTGTGTTTATTCTCTCCTCACTGGGAGCCCTGCGGCTCCCCGGGCTCTGCTGTGCTTTGCCCCATCCCTGAAGCGTTCAGGGATGCAGCTCTGAGCATCCCGCGCTGGGGGAAGGTGTCCCTGCCATGGAACGAGATGATCCGTAAGGTCCCTCCCAACCCCAAACCGTGATTCTGTGATTTGTCTCTGCACACAAAGAGAAAGTCCACTCTCAGAGAGAAATCTCTGCCCTACTACCCAGCCACCCACCCCCGTGTTATCAGACTGCCAGTTTGAAATAAAAACGAAGCAAACTCGCTGCTTTTTGGTCAATCTGACCAAACAGGCTTCAGTTCTCCGAGAAGAAAAGTTCGACTTTTGTGCTCTTGATGCCCAGCTGGGTTATCTCGTTTCAGCAGCAATCCCGCCCTGGGATCGGGGATTTACAGTTCCTACACTATCAGATGCACTGGAGCTCCTTGGAATATTCAGCAATAAGTCAGAACGCTGAAAAATGGGAGCAGACAGTGCAAAAAATAAAGCCTGGTAACAGACTGTGCTCTGGGTTCCCCACACGCTCTGCTATACACGGCAGCTTCATGTTCTCGTACACAGAGCAGCGCAAAACAAAACTCAAGCTGAGCATATTTTTCCTCCATAAAGATGACATTGCGAATGTGGTTTTCGGAATTAAAATAGCATAGCTGTTTGTAGGGTTTCTAGTCAGCACAGTGAAAGGAACTGATGGACAAAGGCGTTTTCCTGCCATTAATTTCCCTACAGAATCTTCACAGCAAAAGCCCAGCCAGCCTTTGGGAAGGCTCTTGTGTTGATAATTAAAATCCCAAACGTATGAGATAAGCTGAGTGCCAAATGCCGAGCACTTTGTCATCTGAGAACAAAAAGGCACAGAGCTCGTCTGCTTTATTGGGTCCAAATGGGAAGGTCAGGCCTGGTAAGAAAGCCTAGAGAACAATTATTAGAGTCTGAGCACATGCCCACTAATTACAAGCAAAAATTCCTTGTCTGTGCAGACATTTAAACCAGATCAAGGAACCACACAGAGCTCAGTTGTTTTCATTTCAGATTTTATCTGAGGGCCACATGGGAGTTTGCCCATACATACACTGTATAATCAAAGATGTTGGAGAATCATAACATCAATTAGGTTGGAAAAGAGCTCCAAGACCATGCAGTGCCACCTGTGCCCCATCCCCACCTTGTCCCCAGCCCGGAGCACTGAGTGCCACCTCCAGGTGCCACCTCCAGGGGTGGGGACTCCAAACCTCCCTGAGCATCCCATTCCAATGCCTGAGACATGTCAGGCTGGGGGGAGGGATTGAATACTATTTGTCCAAAACTGTAAGAAATTTGGAAGGCAGTTGCAAATTTCCCTAGGAGTTGATGTGAGTATTTTATCATCAGAGTATGGTAATCCCATAGGGACATCACGGATTGTGGGGAGGGATTTGGGATGCCCACTGAGAGGGCTTCTCCCTCTGGATATCTGCTGCCCAGTGAGATCCCCAAAGTGCCCCTCACTGAGGCCGAGGGGGTGGAAACACAGCGTGACTCTGTTCCATAACAGGGTGGCTGCAGGGCTGCGGGCTGGCGTGGGAAAGTCTGTCCCCAGCAGCCAGCAGTGGAGCCTTGGAAAAACACACCAGAGCTTGTTATTCTGCCTGTTTGGGACTGAACTCTCTCACTGGATACCTCCTTGTTCTCACACTGAGTATGGAGCACATATATCTGTGTTTGTGTGTATAAACACTCAGGAGGGGCCAAAGGGAATATTCACAGCCTGACCCCACGTATCAGGATGTACTTGCAATGCACTAATAAAGCGCTGAAGAAAAAACAACCCTTTTTCTAAATGGATTCTTTATTTTGAAGGTTATTCCTCCTCAAAATAAGTTTCCCTCCAACACCCACTGTGGCCTTGGACAAGTCATGTAACCTTGGCTGCTCTGTTTCTATCAGTAAATCGGTGTTTGTCTGCACATCTCTTGGGGATATGGCCAGGATTAATTAATTCTTGCTCTTTATGACTCTCTAACTGCCTGCAATGTGTGGGATTTAAAACATTGAACATCAAAAGTGACTTTTCCCCAATTAAAGGGTGTCATGGATTGACTGTTCCACAGAGGTACCACTGCCCTACATGGTTATGATTATTTGGGGAGTCACAAACCCTACAGTGCCAACAGCTGGAGGGTTTTCTTTGGGCACAAACCCTTCTGGCCTGCGTTGTCCTGGGAGCACCGGAGGGATGGGGTTTGTGGCCAAGGAATGCAGTGTGTAGAAATCCCTGAGGAGATCTTGGTGTGCACTGTGCTGGAGCGGCTCCGGAGAGGCAGCAGGATGCTCAGAGGGATGGAGCAGCTCTGCTGGGAGGAAAGGCTGGGAGAGCTGGGAATGTTCAGCCTGGAAAAGAGAAGATTTGGGGTGACCTCATGGTGGCCTTCCAGAGCCTGAAGGAGCTGCAGGAAATAGGGAGAGAGACAATTGAGAAGGGATGGAGGGACAGGACAAGGGGGAATGGCTTCACACTGACAGAGTAGGTTTAGATTGGATATTGGGAGGGAATTCTTCCCTGTGATGGTGGGGAGGCCCTGGCACAGGGTGCCCAGAGAAGCTGTGGCTGCCCCTGGATCCCTGGAAGTGTCCAAGGCCAGGTTGGATGGGGTTGGAGCACCCTGGGACAGTGGAAGGTGTCCCTGCCCACAGCAAAGGAATTGGAACTGGATGATCTTTAAAGTCCCTTCCAACCCAGGCCATTCCGTGGCTCTGTGATTATCAGGTAATTTCCTATATAATCCTATCTAATAAAATATTTTCTATATTTCACGAGTTTTTCTCTCCAGCTGGGCCCTCGCTGTTTGCTCGCACTCAGTGGTGGTGGGTTTTGCCATCACATGATGATCCAGAGTGATAAATCCCTGTTCTCTGATGATTCAGCTCTGTGTGGGAACAAGGATGAGATGCTGACAAATTGCATCAGCACTGAAACTTCTCTCTCAGGCATCCACATTTTGGTTTTTAGCAGTGCTGCCCAGGACAGCACTATCAAAGTCTTCACATTGTAAGAGAAAGTCTGCCCAGGTTTCTGCCATCCTGCTTTTGACAGATGGGAAAGGAGACAGGACTGGTGAGGTTATCAACCAAAGGTCCCACAGGAAGCAGGAGCAGGAAGAACCATGCAGTCCAACAGCTGATTTTCCTCCTCAGAGAGTCTGAAGAGATTCAGCAAGTTGCTATTTTCAGATTTACTTCCCCATGGCTCTTCCTGAAAGCTGACGAGGCTGTAGCCTCATTTGCACAGGCTGGAGGTTTCCCTGCACAGCATTTCTGTTTAGATGTGGTTTTCAGGAATGCTGCCTCCCATTCCGAACTTTCCACCAGCAAATTTTTGGCTGATTCCAATCCTGTATAATCCATCCCTTACCAGAGCAACTGGCAGTGATCTCCACCACCCCGAGGCAGCGAAGCTGTGTCAGAATGATGTGAAACCAGGCAGGGTTTGTTTTCCTGGAGTGACCAAGGGAAAGAAAACTGCACAGAGGGATCCCTGTGGCTGAGGGACCCCCCCAGACACCAGGACATCCCGATCTGGCCAGGAATGAACAGAGTGAGGGCTGTGTGTGTCCTCCAGCACCTCTCCAGGAGCACAAACCCCACTCCAAAAGCCTTGGCACACACCTCTGCTGCAGGAAATGCCGGGATGGGAGGCTGGAGCTCCTGAGGGAATTTCCATTGTTAGATCCTGGCTGTGAAGAGCAATGTCCTGTTTCTCTCCTGATGTCTGCAGAGCCCCACATCTTCTCCTGGGACTGCTTGGGGTTCTTCATCTCTCTGTTAATAATGGAAGGAAAAGTGATGATTCCACTTGCTTTAAATGTTTGTGCAAAGCTCTGAAGTTTTGATTTCAATTGCTGGAGAAAAGGGGTCACTGGAAAGGCTAAAAATCACTTTTTAATGTGCAGCATCAGAAATGATGGTAGGAATCTCTGGAAGTGGTGGATTCCACTGCAGGAACCAAGCTGGACAGGGCTTGGAGCAACCTGGGATAGTGGAAGGTGTCCCTGGTTGGAATGAGATCATCTTTAAGATCCCTTCCAACCCAAGCCATTCCATGGTTCTATGATTTATTGCTTTGTCACATCAGGCAGGTTTTGCTAATCAAAATACACATTAAAAAAAAAAAAACCACCCTGACTGCTAAAGCAACAAAAGTGAAACGCTGCTTCCCTCCTGTGGTGACCTCCCTGATTGCACAGCGAGACTGCAAGAAATGGCACTTTTAAAGTGATTTTTCAAAAATTATTGTCATTATTGGGATGCCCCTGCAGCCAGGCAGTCGCTCACATCCCGCTGTCCTTGTCACAGCCCTGGTCTGACGTGTCCAGAGCACAACACAAAGCCCAGCTCTTGCTGCTCAGCCAGGCTGGAGGCCCTGAGAACTTTATCTCCTCCCAGGCTGCTGCTTGTGGCCAAGCTCTCCTCTTTCAGCTGCCTTTGAGTGGATTCTGTGCCTGCCTGGGTGCAGCAGTGTTCTGTGTCACTGTGCTAAATAATGAAGGGGCTGAGGGGCAGCAGGACAAAGGGAGCTCCCAGCCCCCTGCACGTTCCCAGCGCAGCAGGAGCTGGTTTGAAGCTGGATCTCAGAGCCAGCACAAGGAACAGGCCACACTTGGGCTGTGGTGATGCTATTCCTGCATTTCCTGCTATTATTGTATTCATTTTGTGTTGTAGTAATGATTTATTAATACCTAGAGGCTCATGCAGGAGCTGGCATCTCCACCTGAAGGGTCCAAGGATGGTTGGATGGAGCTCTGAGCAAGCTGGGCTAGTGGAAGGTGTCCCTACCCATGGCAGGGGTGTGGAATTGGGTGATCTTTAAGGTCCTTTCCAACCCAAACCATTCCATGATTCCATGACACTGAAGTTTGGATGTAGGTTGTGGTTTGCTGTAGAAAAGGAACATAGCAGGGACAGCATAAAAATATCTGTGGTCGTAAGTGAGAAGAAACAATGCAAGAGATTTGGAATTCCTTTTTTTCCCCTGTTTTTTGTCATGCAGGAATGAAGGGATGCACAATCAGTGGTGACAGGAGGAGTCAGGGATGATTAAAGTACAATTTTTTTCATTCCCTGAGACACCCAACAACAGGAGGAGAGGGAACGGCCTCAGGCTGTACCAAGGGAGGCTCAGGCTGGACATCAGCAGGAATTTCCCCATGGAAAGGGTGGTCAGGCCTTGGCAGGGGCTGCCCAGGGAGGTTTGGAGTGCCCATCCCTGGAGGTGTCCGAGGAAGGGCTGGAGGTGGCACTCAGTGCTCTGGGCTGGGGACAAGGTGGGGATCAGGCACAGGTGGGACTCGATGGGCTGGGAGGGCTTTTCCAACCTTGATGATCCTGGAATTCTGAGCAGAGAGTGGAAGAAATGTGCAACACCCAGGCCACCCTGCTCCTCTTTCAGGTCTGAGCTCATGAATACCAAAAATTCCTCTGGGAGAGAAGTTTGGGAGTTGTCTCGTTCCTGGATTTTTAGCTCCGCTTCCCAAACATGAAGCATTTGCCATCAAAGAGCTATTCCTAGACAGAACATACAGACAGGCCTCTCACTCAGGACTGGAAATTGGGGTCATTTGAGGAGAAATCAGCCAGGTTTTGGCGGGAGGAGAAGGAAGGGTGGAAAAGGAAACATTCTCCCTCCTGTCAGAATGCTTTTGATAAAATTAAAGCTGGAGCAGATGGTGATGGTACAGGCTAATGTTCCCATATGGCAGGATCAATCAGGCACGGAATATGCTGCTTTAAGAGACGTGTGAAACTGATAGATGTTAATATTCCAAATATTTTAGCTTTGGATCTTGAGCATTCTCCCAGGCTGTGGAGCTGGAAGAAGATTCTCGTGCTCAGGAAGGGTTTGCCTGGCCTGCAGTTCTGCTCCAGTGGGACATTCATTCCTTCTCTCTGTCCTCAGCTGGATGAGCTCTGGCTTTGCTCCCTGCTCGGTGCTGAGGGCAGGGGCTCAATCAGAAGGGAAATAGAGATGGGGAAAGGAGCAGGAAGGGAAATGGAGAGAGGGAAAGGAGCAGGAAGGGAAATGGAGATGGAGAAAGGAGCAGGAATGGAAATGGAGATGGAGAAAGGAGCAGGAACAGAAATGGAGACAGGGAAAGGAGCAGGAAGGGAAATGGAGACAGGGAAAAGAGCAGGAAGGGAAATGGAGAGAGGGAAAGGAGCAGGAACAGAAATGGAGAGAGGGAAAGGAGCAGGAACGGAAATGGAGAGAGGGAAAGGAGCAGGAAGAGACATAGAGAGAGGGAAAGGAGCAGGAACAGAAATGGAGAGAGGGAAAGCAGCAAGGTCTCTCTGCACAGGCAGGGCAGGGCCACTGTCGCTGCCAGGTGCTCCCTGTTCCATGGTTTTGTGGGACACCCAGAGCAGAGACCCCGTCAGGGGCCAGGACCTGCCACACTGTCCCTGCAGCAGCTCATTTCCACCTAGGGAAAAACCAGGAATTCTTCCCAGCTCTGAGTTCCTAATCCTGCCAGGCAGTGTTCAGAGGTGAAGTATTTTGTGAACGATTCACTTCTATAGGACTGAGCTTTGCATGGAAATGGGGAAAACACCCCAAAATCCCAACCTGAACTACCCCCCAGCGTGGCAGGGCACATTCACACCAAACTGTTGGACAATTTCACCTGGCTGGACATCAAAATCTTATCTCTGCTTATCACTCTTGCCTCTGAGGAGCTCATTTCACATGTGCTGCGCCTCTACAGAGCGGTGGAATTGCATCAGGGATGCTAAACTTGGATCAAAATCTGTTTGGAGCTTTGGACCATGATATTAAACATCAAAACCAATAATGACAACAAGAGATCCTGCCTTGTGAGCACTGTTGTTTGTCCCTCGTGCTGGACACGGCCTCGGGATGTGGAATAGGATCCTATTGTTGTATTCCCAAGAAACAAAGAGGCAGATTCTCCTCGTGCCTTATTAGAGGGTCTTTGTATGAGGGGAGGAAAATAAAGTCTGTGTGAGGCAGAGCAGGTGTGAAGGATCCTCCTGGGCCAGCCCTGCTGGGGACGTGACCCCCAGTGCGTGTGAGGAGCCCAGGGAGGGGGACAAAGAGAGAATCCATGGATTCAGAGGGATAAACATCACTTTAATTTCGACTTCAACACTCTGCAAATTATTCCCAGCACTCGAGGTGTGACCTCACCCCTCCAGCTCTCCCCTAAAACGTTACTTTTCAATGCATAAACCTTGGAAAAAGAAATGTTCTTTGCCAATAATAATAATAATAATAATAATAATAATAATAATTTAAAAAATCTCTGCACTTCCACCATCTCTGTCGATGTCAGAAGTATCTGCACACACTGTGATGAGAAAAGAAACACTCTGAGCACAGGCAGAAGAGATGAAATAATTTGTGTCCCCATCCTTCCAGCGAGGCTTTGTTCGTTATCTCTCATTTTGCATCTGTACATTTGATTTTTCCTCCCTGAGCCTGGGATTCTGCAATTGTCCTCGGCGAGTTTCAGCTGACAGATCTCGTCCCATTTTCCAGACCCATCTGAATTCAGGAGCTGCTCTCTGTGCTGTCACAGCTCATAAAGCTGCATTATCTTTGCTATCAGACAGATCAGTTATTAATGGGCACGAACAAAACAAGCAGCTCCGGCCCCACCTGAGCTGGGGGCTGCATTTTCTCCTGCTGAGGCACCAAAATTACAGCGCTTTGTTTGTGTTCCTATTCTGCTCCCGTGGCCCTGATCTGCTCACGAGGCTTTCATGCAACCCTGAGCACACGGATTTTTACAGCCAGGATATCTCACATCTGCTTCTGCCCTGTCCATCAGGCTGTTACTGTGAGGGGAGGAAATCAGGCTGATTTGATGTGATTTGCTCCTGAGAAAGCCATGCTGGCTTTTTCCTCGTAATTTCATTATCTTCTAGGTATTTAGATTGATTAGTTCACCCTTTCTCCCAGGATCTTTCCAAGAAATAGAGTTGGGCAGGTTGGGGGATCACTCCTGGGGCTTCTTTGTCTCCTTTTTTAAAGCCAGGGCACTGTTTGTGTCTCCTGTCCCTCGTGTCCTGTCACCACCTTCTCCGGGATCCTCACCAATGCCTCAGAAATTCCCTTGGGTGGTTCACAAGTGCTCTGGGATGAATTCCTTCAGCTCTGATGGTTTCAGGACATCCAGAGGTGTATTCCAGCCTGGGATCAGCTCCCTTCTAGCACCAGCCAAGGGAAAATGAGGGAGCAAAGCAGATTTTCTCCAAAACAGAGCCCACACAAAGACAGGCGAGGGCCCAAGCTGGGAAATCCTGGTCTCCACATCGCAGGAATTCTGCCTCTCCCACAGATCTGCAGGAAAAACGAGGCTGTGATTTTGCAGCAATTATCTCTGCTAATTGCTGATTTTCTGATGCTCCTCTGAGCTGCAAACCACCCTTGTCAGGCTGCTGAGCGATCAGGGGGCTTGGGAAGCTCTCTGAGATGTTGGTTATGGACCCAAAGTGGTCTGAGAGGACGTCTGGGACGCACAGGAGGGTGTGGAGGTGCATCCAAGGACTTCTGGCAGCTTGGAACTTGCAGGAACCTTGAGAAGTTGGAGAATCCAAGCACGGAGCACTCGCTGGGCTGGGGACCCATTGGTCCAGGGGATAATTCCTGTCCAGGGCCATGTCACAACCTTCAAAAAAGACCAGGAATTCTCTGTATCTTTATTTGGGTTCATTTTTGCTGGTCTGAGCCCAGCAAACTCACATTGGTGCAGCTTTACAGAAATGAGAGATGCTGACTCTGAAACCAGTGCCTGGGACACTCCACATCTTAATTTGGGGGCTCAATCTGGCCCACAGAGGCATCTGACTCAAAAAAACCAAAGTGTGAATTATCATTGGGCAGGCAGGAGGGGAGAGCCCGGTGTCAGCTTGCAATTTCCAAGCAGTTAATTTCATTTATTAATTATTAACTCCCAGCCTGTCAGGAATCCATTTACAATGGGAATGAGAGTGGGCAAGATTAGATCATGCTCATACCTTTCTGAACAATTCAGCTTTTTATTAAATTTCCATTTATGCTGATGGAATTATTCGAGGGACTATTAAAAAGATCCATAAAAATCCCAATTCCATTCAGTGCAGCAGGAAGAGGAGGGTTTATGAGGTTTATGAGGTTTCTGAGAAAGCATTTATCACCTGGAAACACACCCCAGGTAGCTCGACCCAGTTTGCTTTTAGTTTAACTGCTCAAAAGTGACTGGATGCCTTTTTTTTTGTTCACACTTCAATCACCCAAAGTGATTACAGAGCAGGACTTCCATCTCATTAAGCTTCAGACCACTAGAGAGAGCCAGACTAAAGTCAATGCCCAGTTGTGAAATGGCAACGACAGCTCAGAGCAGGAGATTCAGAGCAAATAAATCAAAATGTGTGGTCAGAGCTCCTGCCTGGAGTCCCAGGGCTGAGGGGCTGCACCCCACGGGCCAAGGGCAGCTCCTCTGCCTTGGAATTCTGGATCCATCTGTGCCAAATGGATCCTGAAAATCCTTTGGAAATTCTGCCCTTTCCATGCATGAGGTTCCCTTTCCCCAGGGCAAAGGTGAACAAACCTGGCTAAAGTTATACATAAAAAATTTCTAAACTGGGATGTTTTCCAACACTGTCACCCAGCAGTGAAATCCAATTTACTCCGTGCTCCCACCTCCATCCTCAGCCGGGTCTGCAGGACCGTGCTGCCCATCCCAGAGGTTTCTCCAAGCAGCAGAGTGGACCAAGGGAAGAGGTGGACAAAACCCTGCCCAGCTGCCTTCTCTGCCCAAGGGGATGTTTAGATCATGACACCTTTGATTCCTTAGGTCTCCTTTTGCTACTTTCCCGCGTAAATTTGTACTTCCTTTCCTGAGCACCTCCCATCCCACCTCACAAACTCCTGCATTTCCCATCCCTCCCCATTCCCGGGGGAAGGCCCCCAGGCCGTGCTGTTCCCTGCTGGAGCTGATTCCATCTCCCAGCTCCTCAGTCACGTTGTGAGGAGCTGCTTCAGCCCCCGGGGCTGACAAACACAGCGCTGAGGAATGGTTTTTCCACTTTGCCAGGCAGCGGAAAAAAGGCTCTCCTGCCACTCCTGGAGCCAGGCAGAGCCGTGCACTTAGTGGGCTTTGGGGAACAAAGCATAAATATTTCAGAAGGGCACTTTAATAAGTGTTTGTTTGCTCAGAAGCTGTTGATTCCTTCTTGGGGAGTTGCTATGGTAAAACCACGTTGGTTAAAACAGGAATAATGATTCTCTCCTCGTGTCTGGGTGCACGGGAGCTGCTGCAGATCCCAGTGTCACCAGCCAAGGGATGGCTCTGGGAAGGCGGGAATGCAAGGCCAGATTTTGTCTGATTTTCTGAGCACTTTGTGGTACTGCCTGGCCCAGACTTTGTGTCAGAGAGTTGAGGCTTCAAAACTTGTTGCTGCCTCCCTTTCTGAGCACAGGGCTTTGAATTCCATCCTCTCAGCATGTTATTCCTGGATTTGGGAACACCCAATCCGCCAAGGTGGCAGAGGAGGGGGATGTCATCTGCTCCAGCATCTTTAGGAGAGGAGCTGGAGCTGATGGAGATGGTGGGGATGCAAGGACAGATTTTGTCTGATGAGATTTCGTCTGATTCTCTGAGCACTTTGTGGTACTGCATGCCCAGACTTTGTGTCAGAGAACTGAGGCTTCACAACTCGCACAGGGCTTTGAATTCCACCTTCTCAGCATGTTATTCCTGGATTTGGGAACACCCAATCCGCCAAGGTGGCAGAGGAGGGGGATGTCATCTGCTCCAGCATCCTTAGGAAAGGAGCTGAAGCTGGAGAACGGCTGCCAAAAAGCACAATAGACAAAGACAAAACATGGAGAGGCAAAAATAGAAGGGCTGCCTTAGATAAGGGACTGATGGACTGAGCCACTTCAGCCGGGCTTGTTTAAACCCGTCCTTCTGTATTTATGTCACAGATTCCGGCGTCTCTCACTCGGAACCTTCAGGAGTGCTGGCTGATTTCTGCTCAGCAGCAGCACACGGCCCTCCCTGTGTCCCCAAAAACAGCACCAGGGCTTAGCAAGGCAGTGCTAAAACCTGGCCAGGAGAGGGAATGTCCTTTGTGCTGCTGGAGGGTTGTTGACATGGGAACGGGAGCTCATCACACGGCATGTCCTTTCTTTCACACCAGCCGGGAACTTTCAGTATCCAGCCCCAAAAGCAGGCTCAGAATGCCTTGTGCCGAGGCCAGGCTGTTCCCCTCAGTGATCAGCTGTCTCTGCTCCCCATTTGTATTCCTGCTCTGTGCCACAGAAAAGCGGGAGCTGGCACATCCAGCCTGGGCTGGGTGGTGTTTGTTGGGATCTTCTGCTCAGCCCCTGTGTGTGACTCAGGAAATGCAGCCTGGTGCTGCTCCCTGCTCCTCTCTGACGTGCCTGGACTCAGGGCATCTCTCCAGCACCTTGGAGGTGATAAAAAGTCTTAAAATATATTGGATCCAAAACTTTTACCTGCAAGAGTCAGGGTCCTGCAGTGTCTGAGGGATCCTGGGAAGCTCACTGGAGCACACCCTGGAATAATGGAATTACCCCCCCAGCTGCCTCCCCACCCCGGCTGTGCTGCTGGAGGAACAATCATTTCCCACGTTTCACCTCCACCACTTCATCTCCCAGCCAGCTCTTTGTGCTAAGGCTCCATTCACAATAATGTGACACCTCTGAGATCCTAAAAAACCCCCGGAGCTGGGATCAGTGGTGAATTAGCTGGCAGAGCACAGCAATCCCTGTGTTCACTCCTGTCACCTCTCAGAATGTGGGACAGAAATGGCATTGGGAGCTTGCTGTGCAGACAGAAAACCCACCCAGACACCTCCACAGGGACACAAGGGCCTGTCAGCCGGGCTGGGATTGGGAAAACACCTTTGTTGTGTCCTGGATCTCCCTAATTTCAGCGTTGCAAAGTGGCACCTCTGCGCTTCACAGGACGAAGCTCGCGTGGCTCTGCCTTGCAGCTGCTCAGATTTGGTCAAATTCATTGCCAGAAGTTCAAACAAACCCAGTGGATGCTCCTCAAACCCTTTCCACAATCCCCACAATATAAACCCATTGTATTTCCAGCAATTCCTTTCTCTCTCTCCACGTGGGTTGCAAATGAACTGGGGAATAAGCACTGCAAACATCAGTAAATGCTTCGTCCTTTGGCCTCTGGGCTGGGTGATCCACCCACAGGGATCCATCCACAACTCCCAGGGCACAGCCAAGAACCACAATTCTGTCGCCACGATGTTCTGGTTGAAGGCCTGGAGAGCAGGACAGGACACTCCACTCCTGTTTCCCTCTGCTGCAGGAGCCAAAATTGCCCCTGATGTGTTTGAGGCAGAGCTGAGCAAGAAGTTCCCAAGTGAATCCAGGGATGTAACGCAGGACAATGAGAGCCTGAGACCACGGAGAATTTTTGGGAATTCCTCAGCAACAGCACTACTTTTACGGACAGAACAGGTCTGTTTTCTCAGATCAGAACTTTTTGTGGGAAAAGTTCCCAAGAGAATACCAGAAGCATTGTTAAACCTCAGGTTTGGAGCTGGGAATGCTCAGGGATGGGATTCTCTGAGGGATTTGCTGCTTAAATCCATCCCAGGTTGGATTTTAGCCTTCCCTGCTGCCCACCACCCTCCTCCTTTTCCACAGTGCCCTGCAGGGAGCAAAAAGATCATTGGGAAACCTGGATGTGTTTTCCATAAGGGAAAAATAATCCTCCTTTCCACCTGTATTTCTGAGAATTTTCATCTGCCTTTAACCCCCAAAAAAGAAGAAGAAAAAAAAACCCAAAGAAGAGAGAATGGGGTGACCCAGGAGCATCCCAGGAAGAGCAGGGATGGGAAGGGATTTTGGGGACATCCTGAGCTGGCTTTGGGGACTTTGGCTCTGCCAAGGCCTGAGTTTCCCTCAGCATCTCTCCCTAGAAATATTCCAGGCCCTCAACTCCCCAGGAAATCCCTTCTTGTGGTTTCCTCCCTGCAGCAGCAGGGCTGGCTCAGGTGGGATATTGTTTAGGATCCCACAGGCTGAGGTGGCCAGGGAGAGCCCCCACTTCCTTCCAGAGAGTTTGGAGCAGGTTTTGGAAAATAAACAAAGCCCAAAGAAAAATCCTGTCCAGGAGCAGGGCTGGCTGCTGACTGCACAGGTGCTATTTTTACACCTGAAATATTTCCAAGCTCCCAAGAGCAGGTCCGGAGGAGCTTTTCCCTGGGAAAGGTTCTGCTGAGCAGGAGAGGTTTCTTCCTGTTTATTAACTGCTGACATTGTGTTTAAAGCAGGAGGGAGGGACTTTGTGTCTCTGCTGCTCGAGGAAGCCCTGGCTGCAGAGCATTTCCCTTGCCTGCCTCAGTGGCCAGTGAAAACAATTGCAAAAAAAACCCCAAACCCTCAAAAAACCAACAAAACCCCAAATTTCTGCCCTAGGGTTTGGCTGAGGGGATGAAAGGGAAGAATCCAGGTTCCAAGGTGGGTCCCATCCCAGTCCTGCCCTGGGGATGAGGATGCTCGGGATCTGTGTGCACTGGCCATGCTGAGCTGTCCCTCCAGGCATCCCAATTTGTTTTCCCCACTGAATAAAAACATCCATTTACTGCTCCCAGGAGG
The DNA here is from genome assembly GCA_013397115.1 of Edolisoma coerulescens. NCBI lineage: Eukaryota > Metazoa > Chordata > Aves > Passeriformes > Campephagidae > Edolisoma > Edolisoma coerulescens. The sequence continues at coordinate 207,907 of VWZW01002322.1, read as the reverse complement.
CCAAATCCATTCCTCACAGGCTCCAGCAGCTCCGTGTCCTTCCTGTGCTGCATCCAACATTCCAGAGTGGAGCAGAGGGGCAGAATCCCTTCCCTTGGCCTTGCCCAGGGCCCTCTGGATGAGCCCATCCTTCAGCTGTGTCAGCCACAGCCTCACCTTGGGCTTGGAATTTCCACCTGCACGTGAAAATTCCTTCCCCCAAAGCAGGGGCTGCTCCTGCCCTTTCACACCTGGGAGCTGCAGCCTCACAGAGAACAAGGGTTTGAGGCATTTCAAAATAATTCCCTTTTCTCTGGACATCTGAGGATCACCCAGCTCCTCCTGATGCTTGCCCAGAAGCCCTGGTGCAGTTTGTGCCACGCTCCTGAGCTCAGGGTGACCATGCCCTGATAAATCCCTGGGACTGCTCAGGGCCTGGCATCAGTGGCCCAAAATGACCCTAAAAAATCCCCTCCTCGGTGTGGGGTTGTGCCCTTGTTGGTGCTGGGTGTTGGCCCTAAAAGGTTTTGCTCTCACCAGCTGTGAAATCCCCATTTCCCCCCAGCCCAAAGGCAGGAAAAGTGAAGAGGGAGATCTCTTTTCCTGGCTCCCAAGTGCTCCGTGTCCCTGCGGCTCTCCAGAGGAGAAGCATGAGGTATGCGTGTCTGGCAGGGCTGTGTTCCCTGTTTTCCAGGAAATCCAGGCTGGATGCAGCCAGGAGGGGATGGTGGGGCTGTGCAGAGCTCTCCTGGTACCCACTGAGAGCCCACAGCCTCCGCTGAGCTCCTAAATCCCATGAAACCAGGCAGTCCCTGCATTCCCAGAGCACCAGGCAGGGGTGTGGATCAATCCAGGGGGCATTCCAGGGAGCCCAGCTCCGTTCTCCAGCTCCCAGTGTGGGGAGAGCTCGGCTTTGCTCGGGATGAAGCATCCCAGGGCAGGGAGTGCATCGTTCCTTCTGAGGGGGCAGGGAGCCCACGCCACGCGTCCGTGAACATTTCCAGGTTTGGATGCTGCAAATGGGAAGGGAATAACTCAGCTCAGCTCCTCATCCAAGCTTTGGAGAGCTCAGGGATGACTTCAGGGCCAGCAGCTCCTTCCAATGAGGGTTCTCTGCATGTGTCCAGCCCTGTCCAGCACCCCGGGGCTCTCGGGCCGAGGTCCAGCTCCCGGATGTGCCGGATCTCACACGAGGTGTCCTTTGTGAGCTTCCAGAGCATCAGTGCTTGGATGGAGCTCTGAGCCACCTGGACCAGTTGCAGGTGACCCTTTGACAGCAGGGAGGTGGAATGGGAGGAGTTTTCAAGTCCCTCCCAACCCAAACCATTCTGGGATGATGGAGAAGCGCTGGCCAAACCCCACCCAGGGATGGTCCAAAGCACGTCCAGGGTCTCAGCCTGAAGAGAAATATTATTCTGCTTCCCTCCCAAACCTTCCATTTTGCTTCCATTTTGGATGATTTAACACTTTCAAACTTCTTTAAAAAAAATCTGATTTTACTTTATGTTTTTTAAAGAACAGGTTGGCTGCGAAAACAAATATTTAAAAATTTAAAATTGAGCATTTCAAATTTAAAATGACTTTGGTTTGAGCTCCTAAACGACCATCTGGTTTTAAAAATATTGAAACAGTGTGGGCTTTGACTTTATCAAAATGCTTTTTATTTCCCACCTCAGCTTCTGTGAGTGGAAGGATTGGAAGAATTCAGCCTTTTTGGGAGAAGAGGATTCCTGAGAAACAATTCCCACAGCATCCTCTTCCAGCTCCTAAATCTTTTAGCCCTTCTCAGCTGCCTCACTCTCAAATTCTGCTGTAATCACAGGCTTTTCACCCAATAATTGTTTACAGACAGCTTCTACCTGTTCCCATCTGTGCTTTATCAGCAGCCTCTGCTGGAACAGCATTTTCTGTCAATACCTGCCAGGAGTTCCCAGGATACCAAACCTGCCTGGGCCACATGGGTGCTGAGACTCAGAAATTGTTGGAGGAAAAATCAACCATCAGAAAGCCCCTTCCAAGGGGAAAAGGGCCCCCAAAAAAGATTCAAAAGCACCACCAAGAACCTGTTTCCCAGTCTTGGTCCCTTCAGGGATGTGGGATGTGGGATGCAGGATGTGGGATGCAGGATGTGGGATGGGGCAGCTCTGCCAGGAAAAGATGAGAAGGAAAAAGGAAAAAGGAAAAAGGAAAAAGGAAAAAGGAAAAAGGAAAAAGGAAAAAGGAAAAAGGAAAGAGCGAAGGTCCCTCTGGATGCCCTGACTCAATAAAGGCAATAAATCTCCTTTATTCAAGAGGTTTATTCAGTTCCTCTCAGTATTTTCAGCAGGGAAAGGGTTTTTATTATGGCAATTCAATAAATTCACAGGGATTGGGGTCAGGAACCTCCTGGCCACGGCAGAAATGCAAAGTTTCAGGAGGCACCCATCCCATTATGGACCTAATCTCACCTCCTCTCTGCAGATAACTGTGTGATAAGGGGCCAGGTTTATCCTCTGTTTATCCTCTCCTCGTTCCCTGCAGGAGAGAGGTTTCCACCTCCCAACCCCTCCTGTAATTTCTCCCTCTCTGCTGCTTCTTGAACTGTGCTGGAAATGATTTTATTTATCTGGTCACATTCTCCTCCCTGTGGTCTCCACTGATGGGCTCTCTCTTCTCCTTCCTCCCCCTCCTCCTCTCTGTGGGATTTTTCCTGCTGTGCAGTTGGACCTTTTCGAGTGTTCCCAGTGATCCTCCTGGAGAAACAGGGAGAGAGGACAAGGGAGGAACTCTCTGTGCCAGGCTGAGCTGGTTTTAGGGGCATCAGTGACTCCCTGCACAGCCCAGGCTCTGCTACAGTTATTTTATAGGGAATTTATGGGATAAATACACTTCTGTCAGTGCAGGGGTGCTTACAAATGGGATTAGCTGGAGAAATTTGGGTCAGAGTGGTTTGCAGGATGGGTTCCCTTCACTGGAAACCCTTCTGGGAAGAAATTCTTCCTGAGAATTCCATGAAACACCCAAACAACGCTCCTGACAGGGAAGGCAGGTTTGCCCTTGGATTCCTTTCCATCCTTTTCCCAGCAGCTGTGGCTGCCCCTGGACCCCTGGAAGTGTCCAGGGTCAGGCTGGACAGGGCTTGGAGCAACCTGGGATGGTGGGAGGTGTCCATGGCAGGGGGTTGGAACAGGAAGATCCTTCCCAACCCAGGCCATTCCATCATTCTGTGACAAACAGGCAAGGAAACGGGATCTCACAATGTCTGTAGCTGCACACAAAGAACCTCTCAGTGCTCCACGCTGTTATTTTGCTGCTGCTGATGGGGAAATGGACAGGGAGCAGTCAGGAATCGTGGCCAGAGCTGCTGATTAGTGGCAAATTAACACCAGAGCCAAGCCTAGAACTGCAGAGTCCTGCTGGGCAGTGCCTGAATGTAACCCCAGCAGGGCACAGCTTCACGTGCTCCTATTTGCACTTCCTGCAAAATTAAGCTTGATTTCTCTACTTTTATTGAATTTGGGAGCCCAGCTTTATTCTCAGAGGGAGAATGTCATCTCCAGAGAGACTCTTGTGGTGCCTGGGACAGAGGCAGGGATCAGAGCACTGCACCTCCTTCATGTCCCCCTGCCATCCCCTGCTCCAAGCACCTTCCAAGCCATAAAATAAACCACCCTAAGAACCCACTATTGAGTTTTCACTCCGTGCAGAGCCTGGCTCCTGTGCAAATGAGAGCCCTCTCACCCTCAGGAAACTGGCAGCTGGCTCCTCACTCTTCCACTCATTTTTTAATGAAGTGTGGTGGCACTTTGGGGGGGACCTGGGGGCCATATGGCACCCCCAGTGACCCACAAACGGGGCTGGTTATGACAGTGGGATGAAGTGAAAGGCAAACAGCAGGGCTGTGCCAACACGTGAACCTTCTGTCCTGCCCAGCCTCCCCTGGGCCGTGGGGAGGAGGGCTGGGAACTCACCAGCTGTTCCTCACCACAGCTTATTTGCAGTTGCAGAATTGCTCATTTGGAGCCACTCTGGACACGCTGGGCTCCAGGAGATCCCACACTCCCAGGAGCTGGAACAACGACAGATTGGAAGGGCTGTCCCTCCCCAGCTTGTCTCAAAGCCCTTTTGGGACCCCAGAGTGTGTGTTCCTCTGTCTTCCAGCTCTATGGGATGTGTAAAATAAATTCCTGCACTTGGAGGAAGGATCATTAAGCTCCTCTCATTGAACTCACCATGAGGGGAGGAGGGGGTGTAAATGAGCACTGCAGGGTTTTGTTCATTCTCGAAGCAATGGCAGAGAATCTTTTGCTCCAATTAGAAATGAAAAGCTGATTTTCCTGTTTACTCTTACCCCAGCCTCAGCCTCGGGATGTGGAGCCTTGCAGCTCATTCCTGACATTAATGACCATGAGCTGTATCCCAGGATTTGGGTTTAGGTGGTGGCGTGGCCTTGGTCGCTCTCCTGGGGCTCTGCTGCCTGTGCAGGTGGAGGAGTGGAGGCACAAATGTGCATTTGTGGGGCCACTGCAGCAGTGCTGAGGATGTGGCTGTGCCCCACTGCTCCGGGATTCCTTCCCACTGCAGGTGAGCAGGGGATGGAGCCGAGGGGAAATGCCTGAAGCAATCAATAGGAGACAGGGAAAGGGATGAGCGCTGCAGGAGAGACTCCTTCACACAGACATTTTCACCTCCTTTTCACAGAATGAGAATGGTTTGGGTTAGAAGGGACCTTAAAGCTCATCCAGTTCCACCCCTGCCATGGCCAGGGACACCTTCCACTATCCCAGGGTGCTCCAACCCCGTCCAACCTGGCCTTGGGCACTGCCAGGGATCCAGGGGCAGCCACAGCTTCTCTGGGCACCCTGTGCCAGGCCTCCGCACCCTCACAGGGAACAATTTCTTCCCCATATCCCATCTAACCCTGTCCTCTGGCAGTTTGAGGCCATTGCCCTTTTGTCCTGTCAAATTCAGCGTGGAAATTTGGTGTCAGGGCCAAGCACATGAAGCCAGCCCAGGGAACGGGACAGGCAGCCCCTGGCTGTGGCTGTGCTTTACCTTCCAGGGTTGAGCTGTGCCAGGTGCTGCAGTGTAAACAGCAGGCTGAGGGCAAAGCAGGCTGGACCCACAGAAAACAACCTGGCATTTAATTACTGCCATTATTAATTCATTCCAGCACCTGAACGAGCAATGAGAGAGGGATTCAGCTCCTGAGTGACCCAGGGCTGCTCCCTGGGCCTGAAAGCAAGGGCCTTTCATGAGGGGAGGTCACTCCATCCCAGTGATGGATGCTGGGCAGAACCTCCTGTGCCACGGCGATTATCCAACCATCACAACAAGTCCTGTCTCCTGTGGGTCTTGCCAGGCAGGATTTGTCACTGTCCTGCCCCAAATGCCCACCCCAGCTGCCAGGGCAGCAGGCTGACTGTGCCTATTCACCAGGCTGCTCTCCATGCTGGGCACTGAACAAACCAGCCAGTGTACCAGGGCTGGCCAGCTGCCACCAGCACCGGGGGCTGCTGCAATGTTCCACCTTGGTCTTCCTGCTTTTCCATCCCTCACAGGAAGAGCTCCTTGTTTCCATGCCAGGTTTAGTGCTGGAGCTGGCCCTGCTTTGGTTGAATGCTCTCCTCTGAGAGCAGCTTTCCGGGAAGGATGGGGACATAGTCAGGCTTTTATTTTATGGCCAAGACAGAGAGGCTGTGGCCAGCTCCAGCTCAGTGCTCAGGTGAGTGGCTGGGCCCAGAAATGAGTGTCACCACATCCCTCTGGCTGTGCTGTGCACAGAGGGCACAGAGACAGAGCTGGCAGTGCTGAGGAGCAGAGCTGGCACCTGCTGCAGCACCCAGACCAGCCCAGACACCAGGGCTGGCTCGAAGTGATGCCCAATGTTTTCCCCCACAGCACAGCTGGGTTGAGCCTGGAGTGACAGGACAAGGGGGAATGGGTTCAAACTGCCAGAGAGTAGGGTTTAGGTTGGATATTGGGAGGAAATTGTTCCCTATGAGGGTGGGGAGGCCCTGGCACAGGGTGCCCAGAGAAGCTGTGGCTGCCCCTGGATCCCTGGCAGTGCCCAAGGCCAGGTTGAATGGGGCTTGGAGCAGCCTGGGATGGTGGAAGGTGTCCCTGCCCATGGCAGGGGGGGGAACTGGATGATCTTTAGGTCCTTAAAGTAAAGAGAGGTAGAACACTGCCCCTTCCTCCTCTTTTTCCCATTCTGGCCATTGAGGTAATACTTTGCAGTGGACCATTAAGAATCACGTGGTGTTTCCAAATCTAGAGGGGGTGAAAAATCCCTGGATCATATTTCTGGCCTTTTTTCCTCTGTCTCAGACCAGGTGTCCTCTGTCCCATCCTGCTGACCCCGCTTGGCTCACTGGTGGTAAACAGGGATAAACTGGGCAGAGAGAGGCTTTGCTGGCTCAGCACCCCTGGCATGGACAACATCTGCTGCCACCCCAGGGCTCCTCTGCGCTGCTGGGAGAGGGGATCTGCAGCCCAGACCTGCCCAAGTGCAGATCCCTGGCTCCTGGCCCTCTGCTCTGGCTCCCAGGAGGTTTCAAATATAACCTGGTTCATAGCTGCTATTCTGGGGGCTCTCTGTTTTCCCCTGTTTGAACTCCCCAGGCATGTGCTGCTATTTTTTCTGGTAATGCTCAGCATTACCCCACATATTTCTTTTTAGAAGAGACACTTTTAGCCCTGATTATGCAATTATTACTCCCCGAAATAATTTGCTGTGTGAGCTGTGGTGGGTTTGTTTTTTTTTTTTCCAAATAAAAACAGCAACAGATTTTGCTTCATTTCAAGCACTGCTGAGTGGTTTTCCCCAGGAGCAGACTGGGCTTCTCCAGGGAATGTGTGCTTCCCAACACACATCACTCCTATCAACGTGTCTCAGCTCTGATCCCTGCAAAAATCACCAAACAGTCCCAGCTTTCATGGTCTTGGACAAGCAGAAAAATATTTATAGGAAAGGAGGACAAGACCACATGGAACTGTGAGACAATTGCAACATTATTCCTAAATTGGGAGGCTGGAAAACAAATCCGAAGCAGAGGAACTTGGTGTCCCAGCAAGGTGTGATGGTGAAAAAGCACCATGGGATGAGTTTTTTCTGTCTGAGGGAATGAGAGAAGCACTAAAATGCCCAGCAGGGCTATCCCAGCACCCTGCCCGTGCTCTGCTTCAGCTCCAGCCCTGCTCCCAGTCCAGCTGTGCCCTCTCCCAGTCCAGCTGTGCCCTCTCCCAGTCCAGCTGGGAGCAGCAGCTTTGTGGTTCCAGTGCTGGCGTTGCTGCCAGGCATCGAGGGGGACCCACAGGGACAGAGTTTGCTGGTGGTGGGGGAAAAGAGTCTCCAAACCTTGTGGGGTTTGGTCAGAGCGGCAGAAGCTGAGCCCTTGGGACACTTTCATTGAGGACAGGTCCTGGTGTTGGGACGGAGTGAATTTGGGAATATTCAGCTGGATGTCCCTGAGGAGCCTGAGCACGACCCAGGGTGGTGGCAGATGGCACGTGGGCCTGCAGGGAGGTGTCTCCTGCTTCCAGGCAGGGGGAAAGTGAGGGCAAGGGGTGCCTGTGCATCGATATCCCCCAGGACAGGAGCCAAGGAGTGCCATTGACGTCAAAAGTGACCCCGCCAGCGCCGAGTGTCCCGTTACAGGCAGGAGCCTTTAGCTCCAGGAAAATGCCTCCCTGCTGGAGCTGCTGCTGCTGCCAAACATGCCAGAGCTCCTGGTAGACTGGAGAGTCCTCAAAGGAAAACAGCAGAGAACTCCTTCAGAGGAGAGACAAGATAAAACTTCCAAGCTGGGCAAAGTGAAGCAGCTCCCGATAAAACCCTAGAGGTCGATCTGCCTCCAGGCCCTCCCTGGCCTCGCAGAGCCACTGTGTTCAGAGGCTCTGAAATTCACAAGCCCAGAAGGCTCTTTATCCAGGCCTGGAAAGGATGCTGCTATCCCACGTTTGTAGGATTTATGGACCGAGGCCAGCAGAGGAATCTGCTCCTTGGGGTTTGCCCCAGCACCTGGATGGAGCTGAGCCAACAGGACAGGAGATGGTGCTCAAAGCCTGAGCAATCCAGGCAGCCCTTCCCATCCCCGTGCCTGCTGTCTGCACATCCTAAAGCTCCCTGGCAGGCCATGGGAATGCAGCAGTTTTCCTGTAGGGCTGGGATGGGGCTGGGGTTCCCAGTGATGCTCCTGGGATGAGCTGGGTGCTCTTCCCGCCGGGACTGGAGGTGAGCAGCCAGGGCTGTGCTCTCCAGCTGGACATTCCTGCTGCTGGGGAAGGGCTCCAAGGTGAAAGAGGGGAAAAAATATTTTAGTCTGTCCAAGGAATGGCTTGTGGATGTTTGGGAGAGCTGCTGGAGGCACCTGAAGCTCCCGTGCACTGTCTCAGGTGTGACATCCACGGCGAGAAGGAAACCACGTTTGAGCTTTCCTTTTTTCTTACCATTTCTCACCTTTGCACCAGAATCCAGCCCTGTAAAGAGCTTTTTCTGGGAGAGGGGTAATGTGCTGGGTGCTGCCCACCCCACCCTGGCTGCCAGCAAATCCAGCCTGGTTAAATATAGGCTCTGAGGGAGGCCTCGGGAGCAGCGCTTCAACCTGAGGTCCTCAAACATGCCTGGAAAAATTCCACTTGGCATCGGGCACTTCACCCTCTGCTGCTGCTCCCTGCTGCTTTTATCCACACAGGACCTCCAAGCTCTGGGCTGTGGAATAACTGCTATTTTTGGGGAGGGAATTCAATATCTTTCCATTCCCTGCCCATTCCTGAAGGTGCTGTCCCCTCCTCCAGGCTGGGACACAAACAAACTTCCCAACTGGATTCACTGGATTGCAGTGGGGCAGGACCAAGGGCTGGCTGGGAAGGTGTTGGGAGGCTGAGGCTGACGGGTACCCAACTATTCCCCATCTTCTTTGGGATTTTTCTGTCACAACCTTTGGGACAGTAACTTTCAAGAGCAAGACTCCCACATTTTTATTTTGAACTGCTGGCTTTCTGAGAAGGAATTCTTGTACCTTCTCTTTCCACCCAACATCCGTGACTTTTGTTAGGAATTTTGGCTCTCACAAGAACAAAACGCTTTGAGCATCTGTTCTATTCTCACACCAAATCCCACCTGAATCACCCACACGGGTCTGCAGCAGCCAGGGGGTTTGGCTGGGATTTCTGTGTGGAGAACATAGATTTCAAGTGGAGAACATGGATTTCACAGCAGGGCTGATGCAAAGGTGCCGCAGGGAACCTGCCACAAATCCTGGGGGGATATTCCATCTGTTTTTTTCCTTGCCCATCACTGCCAGGCAGCTGGAAGCAGTGAGCTCTGCCCAGTGCAGGTGTGTAACACAAAACCCCTTAATTTAGAAGTGTAGGATAAGCCTGGCCTAAAGCTCTTCAGACAAAACCAGATTTTTTGAAGGAGAGGGGAAAGGTGCCTCCTGCAGAGGTGTGGGAGGTGCCCGAGGGTTTCTTTGGTGACATTCCACTCCTCTGACCCCAAATTTGACAGACTTGCAAAGATCCTGCTGCTTTTTCCTGAGCTGGCTCCCATCTCTAGGCTCAATCCTCACTGCTGTGAACTCACGCTCCTGAGATCGTGAGTGAGAGCAGGAGGTGGAGAGGATGCAGCAAACACCAGATGAGTTCTTTCTCAGGTTTATGGGAGGGAGTTGGTGAGTTGTAAAGCTGTCGGGAGGGTGGAACACGCAGATCTGAGGAGTCAGGCCTTGCTCCACCACGCTGGCCAAGCTCCTGTGCTGTCCTGGTGTCACTGTCAGGGTGGAGACAGGGCCTGGCTGGGCTCTCCATGCTCTGATTTTTATTTGTTTGGATGCCTGATGCATTCCCAGCTGAAAAATCCTGCCTGTTCCTCAAAGAGCTTCCTGAACTCATCATTGCAGGGGCAAGAAATCCAGATTTCCCTCGTTCCCCAAATAAACACAACCTAAACACGGCCTCATTCATGCCTGCAGAGCATCCCTCTCCTCCTGCTTCCATGGAAAATGCTATCAGGAGAGCATTTGGGTATTTTTAGCTCCTTTTAATTGAAGTGGCAGCTGGAAGGCAGGAGGAGAGCCAGAAGCACGCTGCCAGCCAGCTCCTACAGGTGTCCAGCAGCTTCCACACGGACACCTGGGGATTCAGGACAGGTCCCTGAGCACCTGGGACATGTTTGGGGCAGCTCTGAGAAAAGCCACAGCAGCCAGGAGCTGTAAAAACTCTGTGTCCTCTCAATCACCAACCTGAGCCATGAGTAATTCAGGCTGTCACCCTGCAGGCCCCAGCCCCAGAGCACAGGCAGCACTTTTCTCTCCACTGATGAGTCTGGAGTCAATATTTGCCACTCCTTGTGCTTGTTAGTGGGAAGAAAACATCTCACCCAATGGTTTTGTTGTCCAGTCTGTGTAAATGCTTCCATTTTAATGAGGGACAGTGAGCAATGAGAGCTCTGCCCAGTGCAGCTCTGCTGTCCCTCCGAACCCCAAACCATGGGGGTGGCCCCCGTTTTCCCCGCAGTGGGAAGGGCACCTGGAGGGCTGCAGGCAGCTCTGGGGCTTGTCTGCGTCACCCATCTGAAAATCAGAGAATCCCAGAATATCCTGAGCTGGAAGGGACCCACAAGGATCATCCAGCCCAGCTCCTGGCCCTGCACAGACCCCTCAAAAACCCCACCCTGGGCATCCCCGGCAGCGCTGTCCAAACGCTCCTGGAGCTCTGGCAGCCTCGGGGCCGTGCCCGTTCCCTGGGGAGCCTGGGCAGTGCCCAGCACCCTCGGGGGGAAGAACCTTTCCTGAGATCCAACCTAAACCTCCCTGACACAGCTCCAGCCATTCCCTGGCTCCTGTCCCTGTCCCAGGGAGCAGAGATCGGAGCTGCCCCTCGGGAGGAGCTGCAGCCCCTGATGAGTCTCCTCTGAGTCTCCTCCAGCTGAACAATCCCAGTGCCCTCAGCTGCTCCTCCATGGCCCCTCCAGACCCTTCCCATCCTCATGTCCCTCCTTTGGATGCTCTCCAATAGTTTTAGATCTTATATTGTGCTTTGGGATTTAGTGCCCATTCCCAAGTTTTTAGGACACCTCCAAAGCTCTGATGAGGCCGTGTAACCATCCATGACCACTCCTGGGCAGCCAAGTGTGGCTGTGCTGGGTTCGGGGCTGTTCTCTGCTGTGCCATTAAAGGCAGCAGAGCTTTTATTGCTGTTGGGGACGTGAGGAGCCTGGAACATCCAGCTGGACTCCTTCTGTCTGCGAAATGAGCAGGCTCAGTCTGGAAACAATTGGGAATCACTGCAATGGCTTCTTCCTGAATTTACCTCGGAGGGGAAAATGCCCTTTCCCAGTTTTTCATGGCACAGGGGAAGTGTTCACACCTCTGAAATAGGGTGGTAAATGTGGTTAATCTAAGCACTACCAGCCACAATTAATTCCCTTTGCAGTTTATAATGGCTGGAGAGGATTTCATCTCACAGGATAAACCCATTCCAAGGCAATTTCCTTTATTATTCCACCTTGCAAATTGCCTGTTCCTATTGGGCTTCAACGCAGGTCTTTTGAAGTTTAACACATCTGCCAGTTTATAAAGTCGTTATTTTTAATTAATAGATAAAGTTCCTCCATTATTCTCCGAATTAACTCCGGCTGAGGAGGAGACAGAGCCAATAAGTGGCTGTGTGTATTCACTGGGAAATTCTCTTGAAATGCTGTGATTAAAAGTGGAGAAAAGATTTGGGCTTTATTCAGCGGATAAATGGAAAAGCAGAGCAAAATATTCCTTGCAGATGCCAACTTGCCCTGCTGCCACGGACCAAAGAGGTGGAATGTCAGGAAAGTGGCCTGGGAATGGCAGTGCCCATTTTTTGGGGAGCACTGGGGAGTTGTCCCTCTCCTGCTCCCCATGGGGCTGAGCTTGGTCTGGGTTCAGAGCAGCTTCTCCTCCAAGGTCTGGTCTTTCCACACATGGAAAGGTTTGGGAAGAAGGAGGAGGCAGAGTAAGGATGGGAAGCTGAGGTTCTTGGCTTTTGCTCAGCCTACACCTATGATGCAGGTCTCCAGTTCCCCCAGTGTCCTGGCATTCCAGAAAAGCAGTTTGGAAGAGGGATACCCACCACTGTGCCTTTATTGCTGGAGGATTCTGGAGGACTCTCCTGGCTCCTTGAGGATTCTGTGATTAAAGCTCCACATGACCTGGCAGGTTTGCTGTCAGCGATGGAAAGATTAAATTTAGGACAAATTGATTATTCCACAGTGATGTGTCTCAGTAGTGAGGCAGCAGTTGAAGGGTAACAGAGTCCCTTAGAACAGCCTAAAAAGTACATTATTTATACACCAAAATAATTCCTTGATCTTCCTTTGCCCTGTGCTGCTCCATGGCTCAATCACATCCATCACCATGGAAAGGGTTCTTCCCCAGGATAGTCCTGGCTTCCAAAGGAGAGCTCACAGTGATGGAGGGATAGGGAAGAAGCCCCCAAAATCCAAGTGGAGAAGGCAGGGTGTTCTCACAGAACTCCATCCATGGGGGAATGGGAGGCAAGAAGGGGAAAAAAGGAAAATAAACAGTCAAGAGCTGGCAAGGTTTAAGTATCTGTTAAGGTCGAACATCATTTTAAACATGAAATCCAGCTCGAGCACAGCCAGATCTCAGGAAATCACAACTGAAATATAAACTAAAAATGAGATTGTTTATTTGGCATCAAATTGGACTTTTCAGGATATTCTTTTCAAGTCATAAAGATGAAGAAATTGTCTGAAATTGAAGTGACCAAAGAAAGAAGTGCCGTGAACAGTTCAAGCCGTGGCTCAGTGACTGGCCAGGCTGGGTTTATGAGCTGAGAGTATTTCCCTGGACATTCATGGGGTGTTAAATCAATCCACAACTTTACAGATTTAACATGGGGAGAAACCATGGTTATCATCTGATTTTCAGTGCAAGGCATGAAGTTTCATGGGACGCCTCCAGTTCTGGTCCCTCCTGCTCTGTTTATGCAGCAGCAGAAGTTTTCAGGGCGATGTCTGCAGATCACTGGGACCCGAAGGTTGCTGAGAAAGGCAGTTTCACACATTCTTCACAGCAAACCACATATGTGACATGGAGAAAAAAACCCTTTATCTTCACTGGGAAAGTTTTAGCTGTCCATAAATGAAAACACACTTGAAAAGCTCTTGGAAAGACATCAAAGTTTAGGCTAAAGGCCAGAAAAGGACAATTTTCTTTGTTGCTACAGAGGGTGAAGGAGCCAAGCCACAGACAAGGACTGTCACTAAACTGTCTCAGAGGACCTCAGGGTGGCAAAGGCAAAAGCTTTGGCCCTAAAATTTGCCTGAGATGAAACTGGGGATTAGACCTGGGAGAGTTGGGATTGTTCAGCCTGGAGAAGAGAAGCTTTGGGGTGACCTCATTGTGGCCTGAAGGAGCTGCAAGAAAGATGCAGAGAGATTATTTCCGAGGGATGGAGTGACAGGAGAAGGGGGAATGGCTTCAAATGGACAGAGCTGCTTCATCAGGCTGGAGTTGTTCAGAAAAGGTTCCAGTCTGAGGGGGTTTCGTGCATGAGGTGTTTAGAGGGAAAACAGATAAACGAGGGGAGAAGTGCAATTCCAAGGCTGCATTTGGATGTTTCAGGCAGTAGCACATCTCAAAAGTATAAACAGGCACTGCTTTTACTGCACCAGGGTGTCACAAGAGAGGGTCTGAACAGCTGAGGGATGTGGGGACCTCCTGGTCCGAGACCTGGCTCTACCTTGGCGTTCCATTGGCTCCTGGATTTAGGAAGTAAATCACGAAGATAAATGCATGACAAACAGCAAAGGTTTATTTAATCCTAATCACAGGTGCCAGGGCCTCTCTATTTTCACAGCAAAGAATTTCTTCCACATATCCAACCTAAATTTCCCCTCTTTCAGTGTGAAGTCACTCCCCTTGTCCTGTCCCTCCAGTTCCTGATGAATTGTCCCTCTCCAGCTTCCTTGGAAGCCCTTCAGATACTGGAGGAGGCTGAGGGGTGTCCACACAATCTTCTCTTCTCCAGGCTGAATACCCCCAGTTTTTTCAGCCTGTCTCCGTAGGGAACATGCTCCAGTCCCCTTATCAACCTCGTGGCCCTATTACAGAGCAATTTTTCAGAAAATTTTGGGGAAAATTCAGGGGAGAAACTGTAAATGAAGTCAACCCTGAAGACAAGCAAGAGCGCTGTGAAAGCTGGGAGAGAGGAAGGGAATTGCTGAAGTGCTGCAGTGAATTCCCAGCACGGTTTCACTCCATCCACCCTCCTCCAGATGTTTGCCTATAAAAGGTTCATTTAAGCTCCATTTCTTAGCTAAAAGGGTTGATAGCAAAGATCTTTATCCTCTGCCTGGCTACTACGCTGATGAGCCAAACAGACAAGCCCTGCCAGGGAAGAGCCTGTTCTGGGAGCTATATTTGTAGCTGTGAGAACACAAAAAGTTATGCCTTTGGAATAGAATTCCCTGATTTCTCAGATGTCCTTCTGGACCCTGGCCTGGCAGCTCATTTCCCTATCTCCAGTTTTCATCTCCAGATTCCTCCAGTGGAGCAGCCTGAGGTTCTGAAGGCATTGGCACTCCGAGTTCTTGCTGCCCTAGAGAAACTCATCCTCAGAGGGTTGTTAATCACTGGGTTTGTTATCCTGCAAATGAGGGCAGGGATGGAGGAGCCTGGATGGATTCTGGAGCTGCTGCAGAAGCTGGGGAGCCTGGGCTGAGCTCACTCCTTTCCAGAGCACCACAGAGACAAAGCTCTCCCAGTTGTGCAGCTGAAATCCTGCACAGGCCGGAGGCTCCGTGGCCTGAAGAGCAGGGATGAGCTGCACTCATGGGGCACTGTCCTGTTCCCAGCCACATTTTAGGGCCAGATGAACACACAGCCCTGTTTAAAGAACCAGAGTGACCACACTGGAGCCTCAGCACATGCTGGGGATGTTCTCGGCCTCCCTATCCTGCTGTTTTGTTATTCCCTCATCCAGCCCTGACCTCATTTCCCCACCAGCACCACAGACCTGCACAAAGCTCCTTTCCATCCACTTTATTGTTAAACATCCCAAAATCCCAGACCAGCAGCTCAAGGGACACCTTTTAGGTTTGGTTTTTTGCTTCTCCCAGGCAGGCTGGGAGGAAACTTCTCCTCCTGCAAACAGCTCAGATATCTGCTCCTGATCCAGTGCTTTTCCATTTTCCATGGAGTCACTCCCAGCTGCAAGTGTGAGGGAGTGGACAACTGCTCCTGGCCCCAGAGGTGAGCAGGAGGGATCAGCCAGGGAACATCTGTCAGTGGAGAAGGCTCAGAGCACGGAGCTCAGTCCACAGCGTTCACTCCCTGCAGCTCCCGGCTGCAAGAACAGCCAGGAAGAACTTGTTCTCCCAGGATGAGCCAGGAGAGGGGATACAGGGGAAAGAGGGTCAGTGGTGGCAAAACAAAAGACATTCAGTGCTGACAGCCTGCGGGGATGGGCCAGGGAATCCAGCAGTGCAGGAGAGGCTGCAGGGAAGCAGCTGGAGGAGAGGGGCTGGAAGGGGGATATCCGGGAAGAGCTGGAAGAGCACTGCCTGGAGTGTGTCCCTCCTTCTGCACCGAGTGGGAACTTTAGGCTGGAGAAAAGGGAGATCAGGGGGGACCTTGTGGCTCTGCACAACTCCCTGACAGGAGGGGGCAGCCGGGGGGGTCGGGCTCTGCTCCCAGGGAACAGGGACAGGAGGAGAGGGAATGGCCTCAGGCTGGGCCAGGGGAGGCTCAGGCTGGACAGCAGCAGGAATTTCCCCATGGAAAGGGTGCTCAGGCCTTGGCAGGGGCTGCCCAGGGAGGTTTGGAGCCCCCATCCCTGGAGGTGTCCGAGGAAGGGCTGGAGGTGGCACTCAGTGCTCTGGGCTGGGGACAAGGTGGGGATGGGGCACAGCTTGGGCTCGATGGCCTTGGAGGCCTTTTCCAACCTCAGTGATGGTTTGATCCCAGTATCTCTCCAAAGCCAGGGACCTACTCCCAGTCTTTTCAGAGTCGCAATTTCCCCCCTTTGAGGGTGACAGCTGCTCCTGCTGGCCAGCAGAGCGTGCCTGGAGGAAGCCATTAATTTGCTTTTCTATTGAAGTTTGAAAAAAAAAAAAAGTTTTCTTGTGACCATGACCAAGAAAGGAGGCAAGAGCAGCAGGCAAATAAACAGCCATGAGTGTCCCTCAGAGCTCTGTTTATGCTTCTCCCCTGAAAAAGAGCTTCAATCCAGTGCAGCACTCCAGGACAGAGCTGGGAAAAGGGGGAGAGCTGGGAAAAACAGAGCAGGGGGTCCCTGTCACTTGTCCATGCAAGGGGACAGCCACCCTGAATGAGGTGGGGTCGTGTCCAGCTGGGGACAAGTGTCCTGCAAGAGACACCTCTGCTACCATTTCTCCTTGATGGAGGGGCTTGTGCACATCTCAGCAGGAATGTGGGAGAGGAAAATGCTCCTGGATTTGCACTGAGCCATCCCCAGGAGACAGGAATGTGTCACCTGCAGGAGCAGTGACGCTCAGGGTGGACAGGCCAGCATTTGCCAGCATTTTCCCTTTCTTCCCACTCGGAGCTTGGCTGCCTCTGCTTTTCCTCACAGTGCCAGAGATGACCACAGTGGTGCCAGCTTGGTCTGAGAGCAGAGGGAAGTGGCCAAGCCACCCCAGCGTGTCACTGTCCATGTCCCCAAGCAGGGAGAGCAGCAAGGACAGACAGGGAGTGCAGGGACGAGGGGCTGTGCCACACACGTGGCACCTGAGCTGGCAGCTCAGTCCTTCTTGCCCTTATTCCATCTCTTGGGACCCAGCGGGACAATGCCAATCCACTTGGAGGTGAAGGGATAAATGCTGGCACCTGCAGCTCTGGTCGAGGCAACCCAAATCCTATAAAACCCACCCCAAAAGCTGCACTGAGACTCCTCCCTGGGCTGGGTTTGTTGGCAGCTCTTGCCCGGTTTAGGTGGCACAGGTGGGCACGTTCTGGGAATCGGGGGCTCTCCTGGCTGGCTCTGAGGTCCTCTTCCTCTGTTCCTCTGCCTGGCTGCAGAGTGGACATGAAAAAGATCATTTCCCGGAACAAGAGCATTTCTGAGCAACGCCATTCCCAGTGATTGTGTTTCTAATCCCTGAGGGGATTTTACAGAGGGATTTGGGAAGGACAAGGCTGGATCAATTTTGGAAGAGCTGTGATGGTTTGTCAGAGAGGAAAAATCCTGGTCCTAACCAGGATGTTCCTCCAACTGCTCTGCATTTCCATACGAGGAACTGGGCCACAACCTGCTTGAATTGTCCCCAAATCTGTGATTTTCCCCCCAAACTGTAATGTCCTCTTTATGAAACCTCCCAGTTCCTGACCTGACCCCCCCTAAACAATCTTTGCCCAGCTCCTTCTCACTTTCAGAGCTGTGTTTCAGTGCTGAGCAAAGCAATGCCCGCTCACAGATTATGTTTACAGCAGGA
This sequence comes from Edolisoma coerulescens, assembly GCA_013397115.1. Lineage (NCBI taxonomy): Eukaryota > Metazoa > Chordata > Aves > Passeriformes > Campephagidae > Edolisoma > Edolisoma coerulescens. The sequence goes on along the minus strand of VWZW01002322.1, from coordinate 190,494 downwards.
TTTTGGATCTCCCAGTATGAAAAATGCTGCAACTATGTCAGTTATTCCTCTTCCCATCCGTGCAGAGCAGAGAGTTCAATCCCCTTTAGGAAACTCTTCTCCATAATTAGGAAAGTGTCACAGAAATTGTTTATCTTAATCAGGGAGGCTGGAATTGGGAAGGCTGTGAATTCTGCGAGCTCCCCAAAAACAAACTGAGCTTTTCTGAGAGCTCTGGTGGGGTTTAGCAGAGAGCAGGGCACTGAGGGAAGGGTGTGTGGCACAACTGGGGCAGATGAAACTGTTCTGATGCCACTGGCCTGGCAAGGATGGTGCTTTGCCAGTGAAAGTCCTGCTTTGGGGCCATTTCCAGTGGTTTTTGTGGGGAATTTTTTCCAGGGGAGCTGGTTCTCCTCCACATGGGGACAGAAATGAAGTGAGCCCAAGCCTTGCAGGGAGAATTCGGCTTCATTTTGGTTGATTGGGGAAGACCAGGGGAACAGAATTAGAATTTTGACCTTAAAGCCCATCCAGTCCCACCCCTGCCATGGCCAGGGACACCTTCCACTATCCCAGGTGGCTCCAAGCCCCGTCCAGCCTGGCCTTGGACACTTCCAGGGATCCAGGAGCAGCCACAGCTTCTCTGGGCACCCTGTGCCAGGGGCTCCCCACCCTCACAGGGAAGGATTTTTTCCTTCTTGAAGACTTCAGAGTCCTCTTCCTTCCCCTGCACAGCCCAGGTCACCCTCACGAACACCAGAGTGGTGGCAGGAGGTGGCTGTGGGAAGATGGAAATATCCCAAACAGATCAAGTTTTCTTTTTCCTCTTTTTTCCCTGGCATCACAAATGGATGCTGGAAGCAGAAGGTGGAAAAATGAGCAGAGCATGAATACAAAATGCAAACGTGGGGATTCTTGGTTTGTGGTGGGCTGAATCATCACCCCGGCTGGCAAGGGACACTCGGTGGCACTGCAGAGGTGGGGAGGTGGCAGATGGCATCTCCAGACCAGCTGGTGGGGAAGGAGCAGCATTCCAACGGCAGTTTGTGTGGAAAGGCTCTGTCCCTCGGGATGCAGATCAGGGGATGTGTGACCGTGCCTGAGTCACGCCAGGCTCTCAGCCAAGGGGCTCCAAGAGCTGCATCCATGCCCTGCACACCCCAGAGATTCCCATTGAAATCTCTATGCCAAATCCCCAATCCTTTGAAGAGCCATTCCAAGGACGAGTCCCACCTGGGGGACACAGGAGTGGCTGGTGTGTCAGATGGCTCTGATGGAACACGTTTGGCTGATGCAGATGTACTCAAAGATGATTTTGGCCCTTTTATTCCACTGCTCTTCGTCAGCCCTCATTAAACCCAGCCCTGCCCTGACAGAGCACTGGCAGCGAGACTGCAGAGCTCAGCTTTGTCCCTGGGACAACTTAATCTTCCTCCAGGCTGTGGCTGCTGTGGAATAATAAAGTGTCCCTGCTCGGATGTGCTCTCCCAAAGGTCACATCCTTTCCCAACACCCTCTCCAGTAGCCCTGGGCTGTTGTGGGAGGGGAAGGGAGTTTCTGTCCCCATGAAGGGATGTGCTGAAGCTCTGCTGCTTGGCAGCGTGGATAAAACCTGAATGCATAAACAATATCCCAGGAATGAGAGGTGCAAAGAGCTGAACCCTGGCCAGCCCAGTGGGAAAAACGCTGGCATATGGATATGAAGGGCCTGACAGGGAGCAAACCCTGGTGCTGCTGATCCAATGGGCATCCCTGCAGGAATTGGGATGGAGAAGTTTGGAGCAAGGATGTGGGAGGGAATGCTCCAAACACACTGCAGTGCTGAGCTTCCAGCTTGCTTGGAGCTGACAGCAAATGTCCCCCATGTGTGACTGTTCCAGGCCTCAACATCCGACCCTTGAGGTGTTTCCTACATCCCCCAAAGCTGCCTGGCCCATTTAGGATCCCAATCCAGGTGGGAGAAGGTGGCACTGAGGACTCAGCTGTCCCCTGCAGTCACCTCAGGGCTTCTGGGACACCAGGGTTGACTTGAAAGGGGCACAGCTCCTTCACAGCCACATCTTGGGGGGATGTGTTTGCTCTTCTTGCTGGAGGAACTGGTCAGGGCAAGGTTTTTCTCTCAGTGAATTTCACACTAATATTTATTTTTAAACCCTTAAATTCTACATCATACCCAAGACACTTCTCCCAAGGAGCCGCTGTGTTTGCGAGAATTGTGAGGCTGTAAAAAGGCAATCTGTCAGCTGGGAAATGCTGCCCCCAGCTTAGATGGATTTCTGATAAAATCTGAGACCTGCCTTCCAGAAGATAATCAGGATGGTTACTGTGAAAGCAGGAAGGTTTGGGAATGTTGAGTGTGAGGGAAAAGAGGACATCAGAGGTTCTTTCCTGAGCCTGAGTGAGGAACACGAGCTGAGCTGATGCTTCTGGAGAGCTGAGTCACCTTTTTGAAAGGTTTCTCGGAGGGTGGTGGGGCCCTTCTGCTCTAAACCATCATTTCAGTGAGGAGAACCCTGCAAAGCTGGCATTTCCATGAATATTTCATGTTTAATGTGAGCCAGGAGAAGGAGCAATGCACAGTCAGCTGTGAGTTCATCCCCAGGAAATGGGATCACTCCAGAAAACACATGGAACATGCCACTGCTCATTAATTATGCAGAGCTTAATAAATTGCTGGATGCAGACTGAACTCCATTGCTCCATTTTTCCCGTGCACAACAGAGTGGAACTAAGCCCTGCCAGACTTGGGTTTCTCGTGTTTTAATTCCTCTGGGGGGAGCATGTGGACGTTTCTTATCAGAAACAGAGTGAGAAATAACCCTCTCCGCTTATCAGTGACTCCTGGAGCCTGATCAAAGGATGTTTGCTGTGCCACGGAGTTCAGTAGTGCCTGACTTGGAAGGAAACTCGTTTCCTGCCATGAGTTCTTCCATGCCTCGTTCTTGGATGGAATCTTTATCCCTAGATCTCCTTGTCTTTCTATCAATCCTCTGTTCAGACGTATCCCTCATCCAGGGGAATGCTGCCAAGGAGATCTGTGGAATTTTGTCCTCGGTAGATTGAAAATTTTGGGGGAAATGCTGTTCATGGGAGAAGAAAATGATTTACACTTTTTTGGGGTCAGGTTTTGTGTGTGTTTGTGTCCCACAAGGATTTCCTTTTCCCAAAAGTGCTGAAGTTTTTCATTTTGACAGCTTGAAAGAAGCCTTTCAGCCTCATCTTTTTGGTTTTTCCTTTTGAAATATGACCTATATTTTAGAGAAAGAGTGAAAAAGAAGAACCAATGCTCCCCAAACAAAATAAATCTCTTGGCTTGGGTCTAGTTCATCTTCTCTGTCACTGCTGTTTTGCACAACAACAGAGGGGAAAATGCAGCTCTGCCTGGGCTGAGCTAATTAATTTTCATTTGCTTTCTTTGTTCACCCACCAAGCTGAAAAATTGGCTGTTCCTACAGCTTTATCTGGAAATGGGCTGGGAAAGCTCCTTATTCAAACAGTGAGACTGTAAGAAACACCCCAGGGATCTCAGGAGGAATAACAACAGGGGACAGCACTCGCGTTAGGAGCATTCCTCCTGTTCTTTGGTGTAAAACCCCGCTTTTTGCAAAAGAGAAAGAGAATCCCTGGGAATCAGTCAGGGTGATGGCTGCTTTTTAAGGAGCAGGGTGATATAAATGATCCCAGTGCCAGAGGAGGTTCCCGTGGTGCTGGGAATGTCACCATGGAGCAGGAGCCGCGGGCCGTGCAGGCCAGGCGGAAGGGAGGGAGCAGGGCCTGAGTGACTGAGGCACTCCATGACAGGCCTTTGGCTCTGTTTTCCCGAGTTATTTTTGCTCCTAACGAAGCCCTGGGCTGGTGGAAATGAGCTCAGGAGCTCAGTGCTTCCTGTGGTCACCTGCCAAGCCAGAGGCGCCCGGCCTGAGGGGCTGCAGGGCCTACCCGGGCTGTGCCAGCCCCACCACGCTCCCCTCTGCTGTGCCAGTGTCCCCGGGCTGGCCGGGGGCAGGGGACAGCCCCCACATGTCCCTCAAGGGGCAGTGCCAGCCCAGCTGCCCCAGCTCCTGAGCCACAGCCCCAAGTGTCCGGCCCAGACTCTGTGTCCAGCCCAGGGCTCCAGCAGCCTCCCCAAAATCACAGCAGGGCCTGTCTGCATCCTCCCGGGGGATGTGCACATTCCCAGATCGCTTCCCAAGGGAGCACTTTGCTTTTTCCTGAATTGCCGAGTGTATTCCAGAGCAATTCCACAGAAAGCCAGGAATAAATGAATCTTTTCCTCTGTTGTTCGGACTCGTCCACGACTTCATTTAACTCTTGGGACACTGAACTCATGGGAGGTTTAAGGTGTTTGGAAATGGTGCTGCAGGAGGTGGAGAGTGGAGGTGGCTCAGCAAGTCCTGCTTTTCCTGGGGATAACGTGCAGCTGGATACTGCCAGTGCTTATGGAATACTGGGGACAGGTCTGGTGCTTCCAGCATAAGAAGGACATGGAGCTGCTGGAGCAATTCCAGAGTGTTATCAGTGGACTTTTAGGCTTGGCTCTCGCCAAAAGTTGTATTGATTGAAAATCATATTATGAGTTATAATATAACGTTGTATGATGTTGTATATTATGATATTATCCTGTGGAAATATCAAGGGGATCATACATGTTAAAGGATTTAATGTTGTTGGGGTGTGTTAGTGACACAGCTTGGTTTTATGGGCTGGGGGATCTGTGTGGCACGGTGAGTTCTGTGAGGGAACGAGCCGCTGCCAGCCAGGCCCGAGAGCAGCGCCATAAAAGGAATAAGGGCTCCAGCCAATGAGAGCCCCGATCGCCTCAGCCACAGAAAAGCGCGGGAACCCAGCAGATTGACGGGGGGCGTGGCCATGCAAATCTGTACATTAATATGCATCAGGCAGAGGCAACCGAAACGGCCATTTTGTAGTCAAGCCACTGGCGGCTGCTCAAGCTCCCAGTGCTGTCCCTTTGCTTTGCGGATTTTTTTTTATGTTCTCAGTAAATTTTTAATAACAGATTTCCATACCGGATCTGGGTCATTTATAACAAGAGGAGGCTGCAAAGTTGCTGGGGGGATTGGAGCACCTCTGCTCTGGAGGGGCTGGGAGAGCTGGGAATGTTCAGCCTGGAGACGAGAAGGTTGTGTGGAGACCTCACAGCATCTTCCAGAGTCTGAACAGGGCACAGGGAAGCTGGAGAGGGAATTTCATCAGGAATTGGAAGGATAGGACAAGGGGGAATGGGCTCACACTGCCAGAGCAGGTTTTGATGGGACATTGGGAAGCAATTGTTCCCTGTGAGGGTGGGGAGGCCCTGGCACAGGGTGCCCAGAGAAGCTGTGGCTGCCCCTGGATCCCTGGAAGTATCCAAGGCCAGGCTGGACGGGGCTTGGAGCACCCTGGGATAGTGGAAGATGCCCCTGTCCATGGCTGTGGTGGAATGAGATGATCCTTAAGGTCCCTTCCAACCCAAACCATTCCATGATTCTAAACCAGACCAGCAAAGGGGGAGAATGGGTCCCTGTCACCTACTGGTGCCCTTCTCTTCCTCCCCACCAGCTCAGTTTCAGTTCCCACGCTTGGGAATGTGTCCTATGGATCTCTCCAGGGACAAGATGAACACGGTGTTCCCACCGGCCTGGGGATTGCTGCCTCTTTCTGTCTAGGGATGGGAAAATGAGCAGGGAACATTTCAGTATCCTGATCTTTCCCAATGAACCTCTGAAGTGCTGGGTGTGGGAGGGCTGCACAACCACGTCAATGCTTTTTGGGCTACAGCAAAATTCCTCTCCAATTCCCCAGCTCCCAGGAACATGGAAGGCCTGTCCTGGAGCAGTTTCCAGCACGGACACCATGAACAAGTCAGCCTTAATCTTATTATCTGAATGATGCTCTTTATTAGCCTAAATCAGCCTGGCATCCTTTTGATGTGTGTCCAGGATGGATTGTATCTCTCCCTGTTGGAAAGGCCATGGAGAACTCTGTTCCTGGGCTGTAAATAAAGAGGGGAAAAAATCTTCCTTGATGAAGTGTTTTAGCGGCAAACTGGCAGCACAAAGGGAACGAGGGAGAAAGTGGAATGATCAGAGGTCAGACCTTCTGAAAATAGGGTGACTTTTGGGGAACAAAGCCCCTACACTCCGTGAGGAAATCCCAGGCACCAGCACAGGCTGGGCTGGCCCTGCTGGAGCAGGGAGGTGGCACCAGTGACCCATTGTGGTCCCCTCCAGCCTGACCCATTCTGGGATGTTCCCAGCAGTCCATACCTTCACACCTGATGATGATAGGAAGCAGCTTTTCCCTTCCTTGTGCCAAAAAGAGTTGAATGGAAGCCCTGTGTAATTCCAGGGCGTGGTGGGTGACAGCACCATGATATCACTGCCTGGCAGTGCCAGCACCCTGCTCTCATGGCACAGCCCGGTGTCGTTCCAGGTGTGGCAGCAGGAGATGGGATCTCACCTGCCTGAACATCCCAGGGTGGCACTAACTCCTCACCCAAGGGAGAGAGGAGGAATTTTGGCTTCAGTCCCACACTTCAAACTGATCTCAGCAGGGTGGTTGTATAAGTATTTTTTATTTTTTTTAAAGACATCATCTCACGGGGTTATTTAATCAGCCTTTTCACTGCTGGATTTGTTGTCTTCACAAAGCTTGAGCCAAAAAAGGGGGATGGACCAGAAATGAGGCTGAACCTGCCCAATCTCCCTGTTCAGGCCAAAGAACTAAAAGTCAGCAGAGAAAGGAAACACAGGAAGGTCGATCAGATCTCCAGAAGTCTTTCCATGCCATGAGCATGGCTATTAATGGACACTGAGAAGGGAAAGAATTCATTTTTAATAATCAGGATTGCTCTCTCGAGCACATCTGTCCGAAGTTCCTTCTGCTTCCCCAGTGCTCATCCTTTGGCTGAGGAAGCGCCTTTGTGAGCAGGACTCAGTTCCCATGGGTTTCCAGCTTCCCAACCCTAAACAGGGATGTTGAGGTTGCTCAGAGGGTTGGGGCTGCTCAGATTCCTGGATCTGTTTCCATCCAGGAGATTTCGGGGCTCTGGGTGAGGAGAGGAGCCTTGCAGGGATTAAAAACAGGGAGGGCAATCCAGGCTGCAGCTGGTGGATAAGCAAGGGAGATAAATTCCCAGGAATTTTAGGGTTTACGAAAGAGAATAATTCCCTGTTTTTCTCTAGACATGTAGGTCTGAGCATCCTCTCTTGTTCCAGTGCTGTGGGTGCTGCCTGCTGGCCTCCGCTTGGAGCTGCGTCTCTAATTGTCTTAATTGTCGTGAGAGTTAATTACAACACATCATTGCCTCAGAGCCCACAGGGGGAAAAGGGACCCCCTGGCACTGCCCATCCCACAGGATCTAATCCCTTTGCCATCCATTATCAGCTTTCCCAGGGCACCGATTTGCCAGAAATTCCCCTCTGGGCTCTGGGGTGAGGAACCTCCCTGGCCCCAGGGAATTTTTGTCCCTCAAGTGTGAAATTGCAGCAGAGGGGAAGCTGAGAAGGGACATTAATTCATGGGACAGCTTTGCTGTGGGAAGATAATTCATATTTCCCTCATGCAAATGCTGCAAGAATATGAATGACCTCCTGCAGGGACTGCTCTCAGAGTTATGTTTTGTTGTTGGAACGAAAATCAGGGAGTGAATTTACCCTGGACGCAAGGTGGTGGGCAGCAATGGGATTGCCAGGAGCAGGAATTTTTCCTTGTTATGACAAGAATATTCTGAATGTGACATTTCTCATCATTAATAAAAAACCCAATAATTTTAATTAAAAATATAAACATTTCTAACAGGTGGAGATGCTCATTTGCAATGCAGATCTCTCCAGTGCTTTTTTTGGGAAGAAAAGGAAAAAAATGAGCTGGTTCCAAGGGATTTTTTTTTTTACTTTTCATAGAATCATGGAATCATCCAATGGCTTGGGTTGTAAATATTCAAGGCCAGGTTGGACAGGGCTTGGAACAACCTGGTCTAGTGGAAGATGTCCCTGCCCATGGTAAAAAGTTGGAACAGGAAGAGCTTTAGGGTCCTTTCCAACCCAACCCAGTCTGGGATTCTGTGATTCCAAGGAGGAGAACGCAGCCATGGATATTTGTCCTCGTAGCTCTTGATGTTTATTAAAGATAAAGGTTGGAAGGAACAATCTTTTCAAAGCCAACTCAACACCAGCAGCTCTGGCAGAAAGGCAAAAACCTTCAGGGACTTGAAAAATGGTTGAGGAACATTAAATTGGGGATTTTTAGATGTGAGCAGTGAGTAGAATGAATATATATTATAATAAATATAATATAATAATATATTATCTGTATATCTAATATATCTCTATAATGTCTGTAATATATCTACATATAATAATATATTAAATGTAATATCTATATGTATGGCCTGAGTTATTTAAGGCCTTATATTATACATGAATTATTTGATACTTTATATATAGCACATGGCATTAAATAAAACCCCTCAGCATCTGCCAAGAGAGCCCAAAAATTGTCTCTGGAAATAGCCCAGATCTTTTCCAGTGCATCTATAAAGAGCACCTGCATTCAGTGGTCAGCAAATGTTGCCCAATTGATGGCACCTGTTGTCAACATCAACAAAAATAGATGGAATAATGCAAGATTTCTGCTGACATCCTCAGATACAACGTGTGCAGCTTCCACCTGGCCACAAATCCCGGACAAATTCCGTTGGCTACAAGCTGAAAAGATTTTTTAGGGAAAAATTATCTGGGGAGAAGCTGCCAAAATTCACATTATTCTCTTGGTGACTTCATTATTGCATTGCTGCTATTGTTCATGTTGCTTTTTAAAATGTTACCATGTTCATATTATATTTAATAATGTCATATTTTGTTCTAAAAGATAAAAATAGATTTCAAAAAGCATCAGGGGCCAATACCTCTTCTTCCACTGTGAATGTTCCCAAGCCTTGAAGAAATCCCAAGAGTCCCATCAGAAATCTATGACATAAAAAAGGGCTGATTCCTGGTGCATCTGAACTGAGCTCAAAGCCCTATAGAAGGATGAGCCTCTTCCCTAAATAACTGATCCACGTGTTGCTGGAAGGGAAAGGAGACAGGGAATAAATCCTTTTTTTTCCAACAATTTTATTTAATTAGGCTTTACCTCACAATATTATTGCCAGAGGTGCCTGATTTGAGCTGGGTAAAATATTCCAAGATGCCATGATTTCCCCCTTTATTCACCATGGGAATTTGATTCCTGTTGCCAAGTTGGGAATCATTAGGATGAACAACCTCCTTAGGAAACCAACCCATCCCGGTTCTACATAATTGTTGTGTGAGTTCTTGGTGTCCTGAAAAATAAATTAATTAAATAAATGAAGGGGGGAAAAAAGTCATTAAAATAATTGGCTTCCTAATTTGCTTGATCAGAAGCAGCAGCATGGATTCGATTCCCTAGGACAACGTGTCCTGCTTTGGAAAAGGAGGAAACATTCCTCATCCTGCTCCAGTGGGAGCTCCAGAGCAGCAGAACGGGCTCAGTTTGATTCCCATCCCACCCTAAAAGTGCTGGTATTTGCCCAGAACAAATTCCAGGGCTTGAGGAACCGATGGATAAAATCAACAGCCATGGAGAACACTCATGGAGAAGCCTCTTGGCCTCATGGATTTGAGAGGGAGCTAAAGCAGGTGCTTTTCCCTTGGATTTTTGGCAGCAGGAGTTGCTGGTCCCTTAGGGTGGGATTGGCTCTGCAAAGATTGGGTGCTCTCAGACCGATATTATGAGGTTGGAATGTTGGGGGTTTTTTTCTCCAGCCAGGAACTGTTTTCCACAGTTCAGAAACTCTCAGCAATCAGGAAAATTAAAGGAAAGGAGGGAAATTAAGCATAAAAAGCTCCAGAACCTACAGAGCTACAAGACAGGAACAACTGGTGCTGTTTTGATGGAATCACAGAATTATTCAGGTTGGAATGAGTACCACCTCCGGGCCTTCCTTGGACACCTCCAGGGATGGGGATCCAAACCTTCCTGGGCAGCCCCTTCCTTCTGCAAATCCAGCAGGTCTGGCTGCTCTCCTAGCATCCCACCCCACACCAGATCCCTGTGGATTGTGGCAGGAGTCGGTGCCTGTTTGCAGGGGCTGTTCCTGGGCATTAATTCCAGCTTTAGGGTCCCCACTGGAAGCCCACGGTGTGTGAAGAGGAAAGAAAATCTCCCCATGTGCTGCCACACGGATCTGCTCCGATTAATTTCCAGGGATGAGCCCCTGAATGCTGCATACTCAGCCCACCCTTGACCAAGCTGCTTTTACATCAGGAGCCTCAAATCCCCACTTCCCAACTCTCCTTTTCCAGAGGGTTTTTTGCCCAGGCTGGCTAAGCCTGGCTGCAGGGGAGGACACACACAATAAACAGCTTTTTGAGGTTGATTTAATGCCTCACCAGCTCTCCGGTTATTAATCTATCCACAGAGGAGGTTTGTTGCTGTGTCTACCACAAACTGATAAAGATTATCACGGAATTAATTCCCAACAAGTGTGCTGTTAGGCTTGGAGCCAAATGCTCCGAGTTATCGGCGTGAATAAATACTTGAGCATAATTTCTCAATGAGCCTGTCTTAAATGGACTTCTAAGGCCAAACCTTTGCAAATAAACTCTGGGGAAAGCAAAAAGAACAAACGTCACTGGGTTCTTGCATCACATCCAACAGATCTGACGCGTTCGGTGCAGGGCTCAGGGCGTCTGTGATCCAGAAATACTGCCCAGGTTTCCTGGAATGTGGCAGAGCTTCTTCTCTGACCTCATCGTCTTCATCCTTCTTGAAGAAGGAGCATGCAGGGAATGTTCATCCTCCTCGGTTCTTGTCCTTCTCTCTTTCCACTTTCTTTCTTGCACTTCCCAGCAGAGCCCTGAGACTTTCATTTTCAGTTAAATTCTCCTGCACTTTCATTTTCAGTGAAATTCCCTCCTTTTCTGCTGATTCTTTCCAAGGAGTCACCAGCTCAAAGAAGCTACAGAGGCTGGTGATGAGCACAGAGTTCAAAAGCAGCCAGAAACGTCTGGGCATTGGCCAGAATCGTTTTCTGTTTGTGCAAGTGACAGAAGAGTTTCCATCATCTGTTGAAAAATGATCCTAAAAATAACTTTCCCTCGAGTGCTGCACAGCCAGAGACCTGTGCAGAGGATACAGGGGCTGGCAGCTTGGGGACCTTCACCTGCGAGAGGAAGGGATTCAAAAATAGGTAAAGGCCGGGACCTTTCAAATACTTCTTGGAATACTTCCAATCCTTCTTTCCAGCTCATCTCTTGCCTGGGTTGCACCTCACAGTGTCAGGACCCCATGTTCTTGCTGTCTTTATGGAATAATCTTGCATTTCCTTTACTCTGGGATCTGCATGAGTTTATCCAACCCTCTTCCTTCCAGGAAAAGTCACACTGCTGCTGCTGCTGCTACAGGGGAGGTGTCCCAGGAGGCTGCAGTGAGGCTGGAAGAAAACCTTTGGGAGCATTTTGGAGACTTGGCAGCACCTCCAGCTTCTGTCTGAGCTAAAGGCTCCTTTATTTAAGGTGCTGGAGCACCAGAGTGGGTGCTATCCTGCCTAGGTGATCCCCAAAAACCATCTGTAGGTTCCTGGAGTGGCCACAGTAGGGTGAAGGTGGTGGGAGAGAGAAATGTTCCTGGACTAATGGTTTTTTGCAGCAGGGCTTCACAAACACTCTCACAAGTCAGCCCATGATTTATGAGGAGATGGGAACTGGGCCAAGCTGGGCCCAGTCCCACTGTGGAACTGGTTTCTGTATCTTAAACAAACCCGTCAAAGAAAAGCAGCGTCTCATCTTTGTGTTGGAAGATATCCCAGTGCAAGGTCTGTTTGCCTGCCTGTGGAAACTGGGGCTGAGGAGGAATTTGGGAAGGGGAGCGGCAAAAAAATCAATGCTTTGGGGTAGGAAGGAGCCAGCTGACACCTCCATCTGCCCAGCAGGTCAGGCTGTGGTGACATGGGCCACTGTCCTGCTTCAGGGCTGGGGGGAAGCTCTGCCTGTCCCCAAACAGGACATGAAGGAACAATGGAGACACTCAGACATAAAATGTGGGATGTGGTTCAAACCCTGGCACCGGCAGGAGAGAGGAGCTCAAATTTGGCCAGTCCTGGTGATCTGAGCATTCAGAGAGGGCAAATGTGGATCTACCTCTGCTTTGCGGGGTGGAATTGTTTGTGGAGCCCACCAAGGCTCCCAGTGCAGCTCCCTCAGGGTTTGAAAGAAGCCGTGACGTGACCACGGCCTGCCAATAACTGCAGGAGAAAAATGACACAGTTAAGTAGAAAAAGGCCGAAAAAAATCCTGCTGGCATTCCCAAAGTAAGCAGAGCAAGGAAAATGTAAAACTGGGCAAGCAGAGGGCTCTTCCCTGTGGGAATCCTGTGTGTCAAATCAGGCAGTTCACAGTGTGCTCTCACCAGGAGTTTCTCACCAAGACTATCTCCCTTCTTCACCCATAAAACTGTACTTTAAAAATAATTTTTAATACTTTAGGAAGTTCCCGACTGCCACAGAGGGTGGGGAGCATCCACACCTTGTTCCTCCTGCTGCTGCCTGGAATGACCTCGGCAGCCCTGGCAGCACCTCCTGCCCCAGGAGGAGCAGTGCTGCTCAGGGAAATTTTATGGCCTGTTCCAGGCAGCAATAAAATGTTCTACACCTGCATTTGGGATGCCTGACTGCTGGAAAATGCTTGGGAAAGCTGCTGGTGAAGCCTTTAATTACGGCTATTTTGGAGCATCACTACAACAAACCTCAGCTGCACCAAAATAAATAAAGCAACAAATATTGGTGATGCCATTATTGCCTTGAAGGGGAAACTCTCAAAGGTTTGCTGAGGGCACTGAGGGTTTCCAGAGGCCGAAGGTGGCAAATGGCTCCACGGTTTTTCCAAGAAAGGAAGCCCATGGGGCGAGGCAGGGTTGGACCTGAGCCCTCCCGGTGCAGCTCAGGCGGGGTTTCCACGCTCTGGCTGCGGCTCCTGCGAGCCTGGCTTTGTCCCCATCCTCTCGCTCTGCTTCCCTGTAAATCACTAATTAACGCCGCCATCCAAGCCCATTTGTGCTGCTTGGAGATCTCCGGCACGGGCTCCCCGGAGAGGGATTCCCTGATCTGTTCCTAATCACCGAGGCTTCAAAACCACTTTAAAGGCTGTGCCTGGGACTTGTCCCCGCGCAAACATCAATCACATTCCCTCCGATGCCACGGCCTGGAATTCTGCAGCGCGAGGGAGGCTTTGGAGCATTCCTCCGGCATTCCTGACATCCAGCTGGTTTTATTGGCAGTGGTGATGATGTTTTAGGAATTCCCTGCTGTTTGGAGGGGATTTCAGGAGCAAACAGGGCACCAAGGGCAGCAGGTTTGAGTATGAAGTCAGGTTTAATGCTGCAAACACACTGGGTATGAGTTAAAAGGTTTGGGAGACCACAAGCGGGACCAGTGTGTTCAGCATCAATCAGAAATAGAGAAGGTGAAGTAAGAAACTCAATAAAAATTGTTTTAAACCAACAAACTGATTCCCAAGTAAACTCAAACCCCTCCCTGGTCAAATCTGAGGTGTAACAGCAGCCTTTAGGCATTTAAAACTTTAATATTAATATAAAAATACATCATAAGCACTCATTGAAGTTGAGGCAGCAGCAAATCTCATTCTGGCTTAAACTCAACTTGGCAACATTCACATGGCAGGGGACACATCCCAGTGTGGGTGATCTGGGAGAAAATCACATTTTTAATTCCTCTTGGCATTGCTGCTAGTTGCCAACCTGCTGGAAAATGGCATCACCAGTGATCAGAACACAATCCCAGACTGTCAAACCAGTTTGCCAGCCTGTTACTGGGAGGAGTTTTCTATCTGTACATTTATCTGTCTTTTTGCCCTGAAATTTTTGGATACCATGACCAAAAAAAATAAATAAGCTCTAATTTGATGCCTGCAATCAGCTGTGAGCATAAGTTTTCCCCAGCAGCATTTGAATTTCCACATACCCAGTGTTTTCCTGTGTAATTGAGAACCAAAATTTCATCCCCAACAGAGTTTTGATGGAGGCAGCCTGGCTGATTTCTTTAATTAGTGGCATTCATGCAGCATGGTATTTAAAATGTACAAACAGCAAAGGTTGGGGGGCTCATCTTGAGCCAGGGGCACCTTTGATGATTCCAAATGTGGAAGTTTCTTTGGCTCACAGGTGAATTGGGGTTTTGGATCAGTCCTGGCGATCAAATCCAACCCTTTTTCCAGGGGACATCCAGTGCTGGAAGGGAGCTGAGCAGGGCTGTGCATCCTCACTCCTGAGCCACCTCACAGAGAGGGGCTGGAGAGCCTGAGCATCACCAGGAGCATCCCAAACCAGGCCTAAAACTCCTCCCCTTTCATGAGAACCAGAGCAAATCTTTTCAAAGTTAGTTCTTCTTCCCAAGAGATTCATTTTCAGCCAAAAAAAGAGATTTTAAAGCAGTTTCTGTTGCCAGTGTGAACAGCTCTGTTTGTGTGGGTATTGTGATGACACCTTAACAAGCTGCTGCTCATCTCTGGGATCTGTGGGACTCGGAGCACTCTGCTCTTCACATCCCAGTTTAGGGGAATTAGTCCTTAATTTGCCTCCATAAATGATGTTTTTTTTCCTTTAGAGTTGCACAATTTTGGATGTGATCCTCCTCAAGAGGCAGGGACAGCTTCCCAGCTGCTTCCCAGGAGGGGGAAGGAGCCCTGGATGAGTTTGGAAAACCAAATTTGCTGTTCCCAGCAGTGATCTGGGGACAGAGCACAGCAGCAGCTCTTCCTGCTCTGTCCCATCCCAGTGGGAACAGCCAGCCCACCTCCTCCAAATCCCTGCTGAGTTCTGTTCATTCCCTTTCTCCCATTTTTTGGGAAGAAACAGCCCAATCCTGACCATCCCTCAATTTGGGCAGCTGATATCCAGCCCTGCCTGCGCTGGAAGTTTGATTTTTGCACTGTGGGAGGGTGTGGTGGTGTTGAAACTCTTTCTATTCCTTCATCAGCATTCAATTTATTTAAAAAATAAATAAAAATCCCCCCATGAGCCACAATGGATTGTTTGATCAGCAGAGAGCTGCTTAGCAAAGGAAAATGGGTGGCTGAGCCCGGTGCAAAATTCTTGGAAATAATTCAGGGATTGCACTGGAAGGAAAATACCCCAGGGCAGATATGACCAGAGGGGGATGGAATTCAGATTCTGCTCAGTTCTCTCAATAAATGAGGAGTCTCTGGCTGGGTCCTCCAGAAAACAGAGAGGAGCTATGAATAAAGGGACTGAGCCACCTTTCCCACTGGAAGCTGGTTTCCCTTGGAAGAATTTTATGGGATAAGCTGGGAGATAATGGTTCTGTGTGTGTCAGAGAATAACTGACCCTCACTCTCGTGACAACCCTGAATGCTTTAATCTCCCAGCTGGTTATAGCCCAGGATAACAAAATCCCAAAGGATCCAGGGGCACCTTTTCAAGCACAAGTGCTGGAGACCTCCAGTGCATCCATGGACAACTGCTCCTGTTTTACATGGAAATTGTGCCTGCAGGCAAAACTTCAGCACCTCTGGTGAGTTTGTTTGGCTTCAGAGAGTCCTGGAGCAGCCCAGGGATGCACATGGAGAACCTCTGATATTGCATTCACCCTCAGCAGACACAGGGGATAACATCAGGAGGCTCTGCTGCTATCAGGGAGCACTGGAATTTCAGGAAATTGTTGCCAAATGGGCTTTTTTGCCTGTTCATCATCATCGTCCCTTCCGCAGAGGGGTCTGAGCACAGGCAGAGATGAGGCTGGGACAGAAGGCCAGGATTGGGATGGTTTGGCAGAGCTTTGCAGGAGGATTTTGCACAGAAGCCGCACATCCTCCACGGAGTTTGGCATGTTCAGCCCTCTCCAACACCTCTGGCATGTTGCAGAGCAAAGAAATAGATGCCAAACTCATGGATGGCTCCTTTGGATGCTCAGGGAGAGCCAAGGGAAAGCAACCAGCCACAAAATTCCTTCATGAGGATCTTTTTTGTAGGCTGGGAGTGGAAACTGGGAGAAGCTTTGTGGGATGGGGCTGCCAGAACGAGCTGCATCCATCACCAGCTCCATTTTTTCCCTGGAAGAAGGGGCAGCTGTTCTTTGATTTCTTTGTCTCTGCTCCATGAACAGGATCAGGGAAAAAGCCTGGAAAGAGTGGGACAAAGTGCCCTGCACATGGTGATGTACACGGAGATGGAGGATTGATGCTTGAAGCAGTGGAAGAATTCCAGACATGTTTTCATCTTCTGCATCCTGCCTTTCATGCCTGCAGCAGTAGGAAAAACGTTGTCTTTACACTTCTGCCTGGAAAAACAATTAGGAATGTTAATTGCACTGCCCAGGAGGTGGAACAGGGGCTGGCCAGGAAGGAATTTTTCTTTGCTTGTAAACAGGAAGACTCAACCTTTCCCGCCATTCTCCAGGAAGGTGTCAGGAGGATTTCAAGGAGCTGGAAAATGGGACTTCAGTGGGAAAAGCAGCGTAAGGAAGAAATGAAAATAGGGAACAACAAAGCCAAGGCACCGTCCAGGAGCAGTCTCTGCTCCCCTCCTGCTGAGGGGAAAAGAAGGGCGGAGGCACCTCAGCTGCTCTTTGGAAGTTCTTCAGGATTTTCCCAGCACCCAGGAACACCCAAAATTCCACCCCCCCCCAAATTAGAGTTTTCATGGGCAGAAGTCTGAGTTATTCACAGAACTCTGTGCCCTGCTCATCTCCACCGTTAGGGACTGATGGGGATGCCACGGAAAGAGATTTTTGGGGAGCAAACCTTTCTTTGCTCAGGTTAAAACTCTGAAACCCAGTGTTTCTCCTCAGATTTTGACATGGTTGTTAAACCTCAAGGATTTCTTGCAGAAACATGGCTTTTATGTTGAAAAAGGTGACAGATTTTCCTGATTTCAGGTCTGCACCTTCATCCCTGTGCCGAGTGCAGCACGATGGAGGGCACTGGGAATGTGAACTCTGCCCCTGCAGGCTCTGGAAGCACCTGAGTTGGGGCTATTGAATTAATTTTAATCTTTTTTTCATGCAGAATTTATGTAACCTGGCCCACGATTTTCCCTGCTAACAATTCCCAGTGGAAATACAGATATCAAATATGAGCTCTGGTTATCTTGAGGTAATTTGTGTGCAGAAAAAAAAGGGTGAAGTTGAAAGTTTTGAGCCTCCTTTTGCGTTGCTTTTCAGGTCACTTATCCCCGGCTCTTCCCCGGGACACAGGGAACTAGGGCAGGGCAATTGGATAACACCAAGTCATTTCCCCTCACTTGGCTTCGCTATTCCCATCAGGAAAAGGGGAAAGAGGAATATTAACTTCTCCTTGAGGGGATAATGAGCTGGCTGCAGGCTCCTGAGCTGGCTGTGGCTGGAGAGCCCATGTGTTATTATTTAATATTGGATAAACAAAGTCATTTCCCAAGGGGCTCTGGGATAACATCGCCTTTAGTGAGTGTTAATTGACTTTTCTGTGAGGCACCCAGTTTGTGCCTGGATCCATGAAAACCGTAACAACACGGCCTAAAGCTTCAGCAAATATTTTTAAAAATCAAGTTTCCGGTATGTCCTGCTTGCCAAAAGTGGTGTTTTGTCCCTTTTTGCAGTGATTCAGAGTGTCCATTCCCCATCCTCCCTCCTGGCAGTGCCAGCTGCCAGCAGAGCGGTGACAGCCGGGATGTTCTGGAAGCAGCTCTGCCCTCCAGCCCCTGGAATTGCTCCTGAGGTGTCTCAGGGACCTGAAAAAAACCAGGAATTGCTCCCAAGGTATCCCAGGGACCTGAATCCCATCCGGTGCCGAGGCAGGGCAGGAGCAGAGGATGCTGTGCCACAGCTGAGGTTTGGAGATGGAATCACAGCCTGGAGATGCAGATCCCCAAGGATCAGGGGGCCATCTCCCTCCTCTAATTCCCAGAGCTACTGGGAGCTGTTGGCAGGGAAAATCGTGGGTCAGGTTACATAAACTCTGCATGGAAAAAAAATTTAAATTTATTAAACAGCCCCAACTCAGGTGCTTCCAGAGCCTGCAGGGGCAGAGTTCACATTCCCAGTGCCCTCCATCGTGCTGCACTCGGCACAGGGATGAAGGTGCAGACCTGAAATCAGGAAAATCTGTCACATTTTGGCTCTGTCACAGGACCCACTTTGGGTCATGGCCACACTGGATGAAAACAGATGGATGCAAACAGATTTCCTGTAGGGATATTCAGCTGTTCCAATGTTCCCCCTCCTGCTTGGAGCAGCCCCAAGCTTTGGAGGATGCCCTGGAGCACCAACCATAAGGATAATATCCAACTGCAGGAAAAAGCCCCTGGAAAAGGGCTGTTTATTCAGGGACATGCCCTCATTTGTAACTTTTGGGCAAGTTCAGATGGCTCCAAGTCCTGGGATTCCAAGCAGCACTTCCTGAATAGGGAACAGAGGTGTCCTGGCACCGAGGGGAGCTGCCTGGAAAGGAATATCCCTGTGGAGAAACTGAGAGTCTTTGTGTGCTCCTGGCACAGCCCCTGGCACAGACCTTGCACTTTTCATGGGGCTTTTTCTTCCCTTCCTGGCATTCTGAATTTTCTTTCCTTGGGAAGCTCTGGGAAGAGCCCAGTGCCAGCAGTGCCTCCGCCACCTTTAAATAGGGTTGTACCCCAGGACTACTGTGGGGAAAAATGCAAATTCCCAGCCTGCAGAACTCCTTGGCACAGGCTGTGCCCAGTGCTGAGACCCCCTCCAGCCCTGGATAACCGGGAGCAGCTGCCCTGGGCTTGCCCAAAAGCTCTGTTCTTGGTTTATATTCCTTTTTATTGAGGCACAGCAAATCAGAATCCCAGGATCACTGAGGCTGGGAAAGATCTCCAAGGTCATCGAGTCCAGGCTGTCCCTGATCGCCACCTTGTCCCCAGCCCAGAGCACTGAGTGCCACCTCCATCCCTTCCTTGGGCACCTCCAGGGATGGGCACTCCAAACCTCCTTGGGCACGTCCAGCATAAGATGAGCCTGGTCTGTCCAAGGAACGACATCCAAAGTTTATCCTTTGAAGTTCTTATTCCAAACCATGGCTTCTTTCCGTCCCCAGCCTTTCCAGGGATGGATTTGTGAGCTGTCATTGTCACCTGGGCCTGGCCCAAAGCCCCCATGTGCCATCACAGAGTGAGCAGAAAGTCCTTCAGACATGAATGATTCCTGACTGCTGCTTTCCCTGCTCCAGCCAAACCCTGCAAGGCTCTGGCTTTCCCTGGGAGCCTCCCAAACCATCGGGGCCTGCCGGTGGAACCAACCAGGAACCATCTCCCAGCCTCAGCTGCTGCCCAGCAAAGTCTCCCTTGCTTGTTCCTCAAAAACAGCAGCTTGGTTTGTGACCATCGTCCACTCAGTGTCCAAATTATTCCTGTCAGTCCAACATCCCACTCAAATCCAAGTGATTATCCATCCATCCAAATTCCCAGTTTGGATTCGTGGGGTATTTTTTTCCCACCCACACAAATGGGCAGTGGCTGGTGGGAGGACAGTCCATGTGGGAAGCTGCAGGGGAAGGGTTGGAAACTGGAGGAAGAGGGAATATAACTGTGAGCCAGAGGGAGAATTATCCAGGGAAAGGACTATGAGGAATGTGGGAAAGATCAAAACCAGGATCAGATGAACAACGTGCTCAATGGAAGAGCAAGAGCCTGGAGGAACAGGGGGAGAAATGAGGCACCTCATCCTAAATCCCCTTGGACACTGCCACAGCCAGCAGGGATTTGGGAATGGCAGCATCCAAAGGCTGTGAACGCAGCAGATTTGCGGGAGTTGGCTGAAGAGCAGCCCAGGGATCCATCCCATTCCCGGGGAATGTGGGCAGCTCTCCAGCCCCGCGGGGTGAAGGGCACTGCACTCGCTCCAGGAAGACGCCAGGCACCACCGAGAGCACAAAAGGAAACAAAACAAAGTCATCGGGATTCGTTCGGGACTTCAAAGCTGCGTGCCACGCCCGGGTTGTTGCTGGTCGGGCTGGGAGCCAGGGCTGGAATGAAGAGGGAAAAGCTGCTTTATCTTGTTCTGCTCAAAACCTGGGTCAGCCCTGCGAATCGAGCACCTGAGAGACGGGGAGAGAGGAGAAAGACTCAGAGTTGTGTCTCCAAACACATCTCAGGGACATCAGACCACGTTAAAAGCTGACCTAGGTGACATTTGTCTTCTACATCACCTCGATGTCAGCATTTAGCACCCAAATCCATGCAAATTCCAAGTTCCCAGGCTGCTGGTGCATCCCAGAAAACGCCACCTCACAGCCAGCCTGGAGCTGAACTTAGGGAAGAATTGTTTGGAGGGGAACAGTTGGAAAGCTGCTCTTGAAGAAGGGGTTTGTTGACAGAAAAATTGGGAGTCCAGAGTTCGGTAAATATTTAAAAAAAAAAAACCTCTGAGTCTGTTCACAAATGAGTAAAATTAAGTTGCTCACATTGTTCCCAGGAGTCTCAAGGGGACTCACATGGAAAACTGCTATGGAAAGTTTATAAATGGTGGCATCAATTATTAATTTTATTAAAATGTGTGCCCACAGAGCAGCACTCAGGAACTGCTCCCTGCAGGGTTTTCAGGCAACCTGGCCCGTGATGGGGGCCTGGAAGGAGCTGATCCTTCCAACCCATCCAGGGATTCTGGGATTCCCGGGATTAACCAGCAGAGGAGCCCAGCAGAGGTGAAGCCAGCACTTTTTGCCACAGCCCTGCAGTTTGCCACACGTGGGATGTCAATGCCCAAGTGATGAGCAGGGACTTGTTGGGATGCTGTGACTTGTCCTTGTGCCCTGGGGCTCCAAAATCATCACTTTGGGGCTGTGGGAGCAGTGGAAGATGTGGCTGTTCCCAGCTCCATGTCCACCTTCGTGTGTTCTGGGGCTGTGGGGTTGATGGAGCCTCCTCTTGTGCTGTGGTTCATCACCTGCAGTTGGGATTGTGCCACCCCGAGTGCTGTGAGAGCGTGGAGCTGGCTCTGCCTCCTGCTCTGTGCAGCTTTGGGCATCACAAAATAAATGTATATCGAGTTATTAGTGTCCAAAAAAGGGCTGTGAAGGTGGTGAAAGCCCAGCCTGGAGTGCAGCCTCCTCTGACCACCCCTGCCCAAGCCATCCCCCAGAGCAGCGGGGTGTGGAATTGGGCTCCAGGCTCTGACTCTCAGCCCTGCCAGTGTGAGGTGCAGCTTCTCCAGGGGAGGTGGTAACCCCTGAAATCAGCCCTGAAATCAGCTCAGCTTGTGCTTGGATGGCTCATGACTCAGAGGTGTGAGTAAATGTGGGAACACTCTGCAGCAGAGCTGCTCTGATGGGAACACTCCCTCTTTCACACGCTTTGGAGGTGATTTAAAAAAAAAAAAAAAAATCTAAAGGAGCAGAATATGAGCAACAGCCAAGGAATTTATTTGGCCATGTGCTTCCTACCTCTCTCTCACACCTCTCTTCTCCTGCAGCTTTGCCCATGGTGCAGATCTGGGTGAAATGGAGAGAATAAAGGTAATTTTCTTCCTGGGAATCTGTGTTTTTTCACATGGGGTGCCTGCACTTACACACTTTGCTCAGTGAGGGAGGGAGGCAGAGCTCGGGGGGGAGAGGCAAGAAAAAAGCAGGTGGATGTTTCTGAAGCGGCATCTGCTCCGAGGAAAAGGTCGTAGAGATCTTGGCTAAATACTCCTGGGACAAGGACACGTGTCTGTAAATGGAACTGGGAATTTAGAGGGAAATTATTATGGGATCAAGGAAGAACATGGCAAAACCGGAGTGGGATGGGTGCAAGAGGTGATGCCTCATCAGGTGCCTCAGCCCAGCCTAAAAACCAGCTCCAAAATGGAGTTTGGGTTCCTGATGTCCCCAGAGAGATGGGATGGGTGTGTCTGGTGCCCAGGCTGGCACTGGATTCATACTTATGCAAATCCCCCCAGCTTTGCCAGCTGCCAGGGTGAAATCCTTGTATTCTGAGGTCCTCACACGTGAAACATCAAAAGCAGGAGCAAGGACTCTCCAAGCTAAATCCAGCCCGGCAGAAACCAGTCCCCGTGTGAGCACAGAGAAAAGGCTGTGCGCTGGTATCTGGGTGGAGCTGGGTTTGGGGATTAGCTGAGATCAGCCCCAGCGAGTGACTCCAGGGCAGCAGGAGCTGATTCTGTGGCTGGGGCCTGTGAGAACCAGCTGGGACTGACTCAGGCAGGCGGGATCCCTTTGGAAACCATCGCACCTCACTTCCCTGCAGGGCTGTGCTAAACGCTGAAAGCAAAAGTGTCCGGCTGAGGTGGCAGCCCCAGGCACCTGGGACATCCTCAGCTTGCATCAGCCAGACCAACTGCTCTCATTTTTTACCCAAAGTTGGGCATGGGAGTGGTCTTGGGAGCACCTGTGGTGTCTTAATCCAAGGCTGTGGGAGAGCACAACAGCCTGGAGCAAAGGAGGCTCAGGGGGGACCTTGTGGCTCTGCACAGCTCCCTGACAGGAGGGGGCAGCCGGGGGGGTCGGGCTCTGCTCCCAGGGAACAGGGACAGGAGGAGAGGGAACGGCCTCAGGCTGGGCCAGGGCAGGCTCAGGCTGGACATCAGCAGGAATTTCCCCATGGAAAGGGTGCTCAGGCCTTGGCAGGGGCTGCCCAGGGAGGGTTGGAGTGCCCATCCCTGGAGGTGCCCAAGGAAGGGCTGGAGGTGGCACTCAGTGCTCCGGGCTGGGGACAAGGCGGGGATGGGGCACAGCTTGGACTCGATGATCTTGGAGATCTTTTCCAACCTCAATGATTCTCGAATTCTGGGAAGTGCCACTTTTGGGTGTCACTGAGCCTGTGCTGACAGTGGGATAAGAGACAGAGCAGGCACTGGAAGGTTCTGTAAGACCTTGGAGACATCGGTGAGGAGAAGGCCAGAAAAACACAATAATTGGGAGTAAATGGAAATAAATGGGAAGGCTCAAGCTGCTGACACATGAAGGGAAATGGAAGTGGCACAAATTAGGCAGTGACTAATGGGACACTGCAAACAGAGGGAGGCTCACACACCAACGAGGAAAGGAAAGCAATTAGGGGGATAGTTAAGAGAAATGGAATGACTAATTGAAGGAAAGTGTCAACTGAATGTCAGGAAATAATTCCTAAATGGGAGCAGCTCAGGGCTGTGGAACAAGCTTGAAATGAGACTTCCTGAGCTGTTCAACCCTGAGTCAAACACTCAAAATCCACCACGGACCTGGCAACAGCCCAGGCCTGAGCTGCTCCCATCAGAGCCTCTGCTCTTGTCACAGTTGTTTTAAAAACAAAAATGATGTTCAAGTCCATAAAACACAGCTAAATTTCCACTCAACCTTCGCCACAGGAATCCTTCATTCCTTGAAACTCCTGGTCAGGCACAGACCTTTGGTTCCATAAAACAGCCACGGAAAGATCTCCAACACTGATTGAACGTGTTTGCCTTGAACCCTTCCTTCTCCTGAAGTTCAGAGAAAGCCAAACAACCTCAAATCCTGATTTTATCTTTATTGTCCACCCTGGAAGGCGCAGTCATTTTCTGATTCATTTACTTCTGTGGCCAGTGCCAGCTTGATCCCTGGAATTGCCTGTCTAGGAAGCTGCTGCCTGCCTGGGATGGGTGCTCTGGTGTTTTCCAGCTCGGATGGAGCTGATTTCCACTTGCCATTCCTTTCTCAACGTCCCCTGTGCCATGGGAATAGGAAAAGAGGTGGAGTCCCAATAAAACTTGTGGAATTCTGAGCTCCAGGGGAAGGGAATCCCAGAACTGGTCATAAACTCCTAGCACAGGGAGTTTGTGTTGATCTGGAGTTTGATATCAAGAGATAAGCACCACTTCCAGATTTTTGCATCCATCCCTGATGAACACAGGACTGCTCTGCAAATCTGGGCTGGTTCCTGGAGTTTGCCAAGAGTTCCCACTGTCTCAGGACAGGAAATTCCCTGCAAATCCAGCCCATCCTTGTTTTCCTTGCTGTGTCCCACATCACAGCTTCTTTGTGTCCAAGGAAAACTGGACGTGGCACTCTGGGCTGGTGACAAGGTGGGCATTGGGCACAGCTTGGACTGGATGATCCTGGAGATCTTTTCCAGCCTCAATAATTCTGACATCCTGAAAGATTTCTTATATTGTTTTGAGATCTTGGAGTGGGAAGCTTTCCTGAATGGAAATTCCTTCCCAGCCTGCCGAATCCAGCTGCCTGTGGGATGTTTAAATCCCTGTGGTGACTTCAGAGCAGCACTAAAGGCTGACTGAGAAGTGTCACACGCCGAGGTGGCACTGCAGGACTGATTTAAACAATAATGTGAATTTCCCAATGCTGGGAATCTGGAATACAACTCGGCAGTGAGGAGAGAGGCTCCCTGGGGAAGGTGTGTGAGGCAGGCACAGCACTTGGACAATTCCCCAGGGACAATTCCCACCACGCTCCACTGAACTCTGCTCTGCTCACCACGAGCCATAGCAAGAGGCAATTAATATTACTTAACTTTTGGCTGTTTTTCCCAGATTTGGTGGTGTTGACTCATCTGGGAGCTGCATCGTTTCTTTGGAAAGGTGAAAGGTTTCCAATGAGCCAGGACAGAAACAGAAAAAAATCACTGACCCCGTGGTGGATGTGGACTTTCCTCTGACCTTCGACTGTAGTTCCTCAAACTGCTTTTCTGTTCTTGTTCTAGTTTTTAATGGGTAACTTCCTCGTAGCCTCAGAGTTTGAATTCGTTGCTGATTTCAGTGATTTGTGGTGTAATGTTGTAACATTTCAATCTGGTTTTGAACAGAAAAGGCCTAATTTGGGGTGTAAATGAGTCACAGACCTCACAGGTTACAAATGAGATGGAGGAAGAGAAAAAGAGACTGGGAGGGTGGGACAATGACATCCCTTTTTATGTGGCACTGATGCAATAGCACAGATAAGGAGCTGCAAAGGCTTCAGGTGAAAGTAATTTACGTTAGCAGAAAATAAAGCATTCAAAATAAAGAGTTTTTTTGGGTCACTCATTCAAAAATGAGCCTCTGCTTGAAGGAAACAGCACATGGTATAAGTCTGCTCAACATCCTGGGGGCTAAAAATGTTCCTGGCACTCCAGGCCCTAGATCTGCCCTGTGCCATGTCACCCTCCAGCAGGGCATGGTTTGTCCCTGCAGTGGGTGAGGAGCTCCCCGAGGAGCTGAGCCCTTGATAAAGGACAGGTTGTGGTGGCCTTGAGCTCTCAAGTCCCCTTGGAATGTGTGGTGTGTCCCATCTGGATAGCCCAGAATGACCCTGCAGCCCTTCCCAAACACCCCACAGAGCAGAGAGCCCTGCAGGGAGCAGGGTATCTGTGCAGCTCATCTTCCAACAGCACCTTCTGCCCAAACACGGAATTCCTTGGGCTTCCCCTTGGGAAAACCCAGCGCCTCGAGGGGAATCCCTGTCCTGGTGTCACAGGAACGGCACTTCCAGATGGGACCTGTGGCCTGCTCCTCCCTCTTGTCCTAAATTCGGTGGGATGGAGGCACAATTGGATCTTTGATCCATCAGGATCAGGAGAGCAGGGCCATAATTCCTGCAGCAGCTCCCTGGAGGATGAGGAATTCCTTGAGTACAGCCAGGGCTATGAGGCAGCGCTGACTTTGTACCCCACCCCCTCAGGATTCAGGGATGCTTTGCTGAGTCCCCACCTCAGCTGGAGCTCCTTATCCACATTCCCCTGTCAGGAGAAGCTGCTGAGGGCAGGAACAGCCCAGATTTGCTGCAGGTGTGGGCACAGGTGCTGCCCTGCACAGAGCCAGGTTCTACATGGACCCATCTTGGGCCTCACCTCAGAAATCCTCACTCTGAAAACTGTGCTTATCTCAAATTCCTTCTTCCCTCCTTTCTCCTCCAGCCACCAGCCCCATACCTTCCTGGTATTGGAGCAGTGCTGGAAGCTCTGTTCCTGGAAAGGCCTTGCTGGAGCCATCGAGGGACTGATTTCCAGCTCTCCTGCAGGCACCAGCACCACAGCAACTGCTGGCTGCACGCTGTGTCCAGCTGCTCTGTTCCCATAATTGTGTGGATCTGTTCGAGGGCCTCGTGCCCCCAGCTGCAGGCACTCGGTGCTGGAAAGAAAAATAAATGCTGGATTTTCACTCTGCTGTTTTTGCCTTGAGTTCTGTGCCCTCAGCAAGATATCAGCTCTGTTCTTTCACAGGGTGTGCATGAGGAGAGCCTGGAGAGGGATCCCTAGGAATTTTGTCCAGGGGAAGATGGAGGTGGGGTCATTGGGGACCAGGCTCTGTCCTGAAGCACCCAGAGAACAAACCACAGTGCTGAACGATGGAAAGTGATAAACAGAGAGTTCCCCAGGGTAAACATCCCCCCATTCCTCAGGGAATAAGCTAAAGCTGGCAGCATGGATCTGTGACTCTTCTGGGATGTGCAGTGGGAGGTTATAGGGTCTCCAACCTGATCAAACACCCCAAAATTGCATTTCTTTCATGAAATTGTGGTCTCTTTTCAGTTTGGCCTTATCCAGAAGCTACTTTAGGTGTCTGACAGTGCCTTGTGAGGGTATCACTCACCACATCCCTGCTGTGCCATGGTTACAGGGCACAGCAGAGCAGCTCAGGGGGTCCCTGGTCCTGATCCCCTGTCCTGATCCTACAGCTCCCAGAGATTAGGGTCAAAATTCCACATGGGCTGCAAGGGGCCTCTGAATTCCTGAGTGTCCAAGCATCCCTGGACTTCCAATGAAATTCAGGGGAAGATTCAGCCTGTGTTGAGCTCTGCTTTATTCCTCAATTTTCACCTGGCTTCCCTCAGGAGAAGATAGAAGTGGTGATAGCAACACTCATCTGTGAGCTCCAGCAGCCCCTCCTGGCATCCACATAAACCTTCAGCTGCTTTGCCTCTCTCCCTTCTCTAGAAATGAATTGAAGCCACACTGATGATTGTCCTTTACCAATCCTGACCCCTGGCCAGAACCTGAAAATGTGTCTGCTCAGTTATTTTGGGCTTGGAATCCCCTCTCCGTTTCCATCCTGCTTCCCCAGCCACAACACTGAGTTTCAGGAGCAGGAGAAACACAAACACGAACAGCTCTGCCTAATCTTGTCATCATCTGTTCATGGCAATGGCCTGACATGGGATACTTGTAAAATATCCACGATATTTTACCCAAACTGTGGATTCCTGTGCTCCCAGCTGCTGTTTATCCACTTCCCCAGGAGTCCCCTGCAGCACAGGGACAGTCTCTGCTCGGGGCCACACCAGGATGTGCCTGAAACCCTTCAGCTGTCTGGAGTAGCAGAACCGGATTTTTATCAATGTAAAGGAGATGAGATTCTGTCCAAGATGTTCTAATAAAAACAAGAGGCTGCCCTGGGAACAAGCTGACATTGCTCATGCCCTTCACACTGCAGCTCCAGGGCTACAGGAGGTTGCTGATCCTTTAGGGATGGAGGTTTTGCTTGGGGATGAACTTTGGTACTGATGGACCCTGTAAATATCTCATGGAACACGCAGCAGGGGCAGGATGGCAGTGAACAGTGGGGAAATGTGGATTTGTTGTCTGCACTGACACTCAGGGCATTGCAATAACAAAATGTCTGCAATTTCTAGCTTGGTTCAGTGCTGGCAGTGTCTTATTTTTATTTTTTTATTTTTTTATTTTATTTTATTTTATTTTATTTTATTCTTGGAGGCTGAAGGCTCGGGAGTGGGGGAAGAGAGCAGTGGGACCATTCCAGGCCTCCAGTTCCAAGGGTGTTGCAATGCTGGTGATGCTGAGCCTGTGGATAGAGGGAAATCACCCAGGAAATGATGGGTATTTGCAGGTTTGGGCTGTGAATCCAGATGTTTCTGGTGTGGGTGCCCAGGTCTGGTCATGAATGTGAACCTGAGTGTGTCACCCACAGCTGACAGCACACACGTGGTGACATGGCCTTGGCATCATTTAATGGCAACACGCACAAATGTCATATTCTGATTCTAATTAATGAGTTCCAATTCAGATCTCATCCAAAAAACTCTGCCAGGATGAATTTGATTTGCATGGACTTTCTGCTCATTCTCCTTTCAATGCCAAAACCCACTGGATATTGCCCAAACCCATCTGAAATTAAAAAACGTTTTAAAAATTCTGCTTCATCGCTGCATTACTTGGTCTCCAGGATCTACAGAAGTTTCTGCTTTAAAGATATGAAGGAATTTCTTCCTGACTTTTCCGAAGCACTTTATCCCCAGGCACACAAGTGGGAACGTGGCAGGGAAGTGTTCTGGTGCTGTTCCAGCAGTGACCCCACTCTTCAACAATCCACTCCCAACCATTCCCCTGATCCAGCTTTCCCACCTGGCCAGGGTGTTGATAAGGCAGGAGGCTGGGATGATGAATTGATGGAGCTTTCCCTGTGGAATCACACCATGCCATGACGGATTCCCGACGTCAGCAGGCTGTGGAAAAACCTGGAATCCCAGAAAACACGGCCAGATCCTGCTGGCCTGCTCCGAGAGCAGCAAACAAACACAAATGCCTGGGATAATGCCTGGAAAAGCCTTACCCTGGGCATGGAGCTGTGCTCCTGCTCTTTTCCTGCCGGGATTGGAGCGGTGCCGAGCTGGCAGCGCTTCCCTGCCTGGTTCAGACCTTCAAAGCCTGCTGGTATTTCCTTTGAGTCATCTGGGAGAAGAGGCTGATAAGGCTGGGCCGGGGCTCAGGGAGGTGTCAGAGCCTCTCTGTGCCCGCCTGGAGCTGCAGAGCCCTCCAGGGACATTCCAGCGCTGGATTTCGGCTCCCCTGGGTACAAACTGTGGTGGGTCCTGGCAGGAAAAGCTCCCTAGAAAAGGTCAAGCCAACAGGAACCGCTTGAAGAACAGATTTCACACCGTGGATGAGGGTTAGGATGTTCCAAACCCCGTATCCCAAAGTTTTGCAAACTTCCTCAAGTCCCTCTGTGATGTTTCCTCCTTCCAGACCAGGTTTGAGGTACATTTCTGACCCTCTGAAGGTGTGGGAGCACTTTAAGGACTTCTTAAGACAATTTTGTTGTCCCTGTCTGAACAAGTCAAAGTGAGCGTACAAAACACATGGATAAACTTTGGAGTTGCATCCTTGTGCTGTGCTCTGGTTTTGGTGGAATTCCATCATTTCTTCAGCAGGGAACACTCGTGGTGCTCTGATAAATGTAACAGGGGTGGAGCCAGGAGTTTGCATTTCAGCACAGGGTTTGTCCAGAGAGATCCAGGGAAGCTGGAGGAGCGGCAGCTTCCACAGGGCTCAGGCAAAAAGCTGCATGGGGTCACTTCCACCCCTCACTTGCAACTTCCCCTGGGATTCCCTGAGGTTCTTCCAAGACAAACAAACCCCTGTTTGCCGAGGCTTTCCCAACCCTCCCTCTGACACCAGAACTCTTTCGCGGAGACAAATTCCCCAAAGCTGTTTGTCCCCTAAGGACTCTCCTGCTGCTGCTTCCTTCCAGATGACTCCAAGATGCCAGGAGATCCTCCCTGTCCCGTCCAGTTGGCTTCACTCTGGATGAAGTTGGAGAAAATAAATGGAAACCCCAGTAAAGCTCTCGTGTGCTGCTGAGGGAGCTCTGCTTGGCATTAAAGGGCGACTGCTGCCAGGCTGCTGCTGAGTTCCAGAGTTTTATTTCCTGGGAAAACCAGTGAACCAACAGGGCAGAGCTGCAGCTGGAAGAGGTTGGAGTGGGATGGAACTTCTTCACTGCTCCAGGTCCTGTGGCAGTGGGAGAAACCTTTCAGAGCACACAGAGAGCATCTGGGAAATGGGAATTGCTGATTTCCTGCGTGTCCCTGGGCATTATCTTCCCATATTTCCTCTCTCTTGGATTAAAAAAAAATTGTATCGATTCTGTTCCTTTGCTTCAGCAGGGAGCAGTGAGGACCAGGACCTCGAGAGGTTTTTGGTCTTCCAAGCCCTGTAGATAGATAGAAATTTAAATTCATCTGTCACATGCTGAACCTGGTGCCAAGCAAAGGGATGGAGCTGGGAGAGGTCATCACAAAATTATGTCTCACTCTGGATTGTGCCAGAAATTCCCTTTGGTTTTCTTTCCGCAGAGAGAGGCTCTGTTTACGTCAGAAAGAATCTTCAGCCTTTCTGCACCAGGCTGAGGAGCTCACAAAAATCCTGGGATGAGGCTGATGCTGTCCAGGGTCTCGGCCAAATGTGCTGTACAAATCTCGGAGCTTCCCGCACGTTCCGAGCGTCTCTGGATGAATTTAAGATGTTCAGGATGGAGGAGACGTGGGAAAAGGGGAATAAAGCATGGATGGTGTCCTGTAACATCAGTGGAACATCCATCCTGCACGAGGAGATTGTAATTCCATTCATATTCCCAGATGGCACCACCAAATGAGGGGAAAAATTCCAGAAACTCCTTGTGGTTTCAGCTTTAACCACCCTAATCCCCATTCCCACCTTTCCTTAGTCTGGAAAAGCAGGAATATGATGTGTAAAGGTCCACTGAACTGACATTTGAATTTATTTTCTTATATCTGAAGCTTTACCAAGTCTTGCCTTGCTCTCCTTCTGATCAGCCTTCAGTTGGAAAGGAAAAGGAGAATTCCAGAAAACACCTCCCAGCAGAAAGCAGGAATATAAAGAAAGATCCCATACAGCTGACCAAACTCTTACCTCCATGGACAGTGTGTTCTGCACACCTGGAGCAGGAGGAAAAGTCTATTTTTTCTGTGTGGTTTTTTTTTTAAGGAATCCTGCTTTTAACTGAGTTTTGGATAGAGGAGTTCAGCACTAAAAATCTTTATCTATTTGTCAGTTTTATCATAACCAGGCATCAGTAAATGCCTTCTAAATCTTGCCTTTATATAGAAAACAAACCTATTTTTCCACATAGAATAGATTTATGCCAGTGCTTCAGTCGAACTTGTGTGTCTAAAGTGGGAAATGCCCAGTTTTTAGGGATTTACCTTTCAGATTATGAAATATTCCTCCTGGCCCTCAGAAACCCATTCAGTTCTGCTTTTCTTGTGGCAAACAGGGAGGGATATCACCCCTATCATAAATGAGTTTTGTTTTTCTTTCCCATTAAGTGCTTTGTCTCCTTAGGAAAAGCAAAGACATATCCAAAAGTTCCTTTCCATGCATTTTTTAATCCCCAGTTTTCCTCATGACCTGTAAGCTCAGAGCCCAATGAAGGATTTCCAGGAGTTCTCCGAGCTGTAACTCTGAGATGTTGTAGGATTTAAAATGCAAGGAGAAATTACAGCCACAAGCTCCTTTCAGTGCTCCCAAATGCAAACCTTCCCTGGATGCAGGATGAGGATTCCCCTTCCCTGGATGCAGGGTATGGATTTCGTGTTGTTTTCCTATTAAAACACTTTGGGACTCTCGACCTTCCTACCCTACATGGTCAGATATGAAGACAATTCCCTGCTCGGAGCACTGCCAGCTCCAATCATTCCTCAGGGCAGCGTATTCCATGCCTTGAGGATGGAGTGCAGGATGGAAATCCAAGAGGATGAGATGGATTTCTACCCTGTGGAATTGTTCTGAGCGTGGAGCCAAGCCCGGCCCCACCGGGATGGGGGATTTTAGGGATATCCCTTGGAGACTGGCTGGAAAGCCATCTTCTCCTGCTGCCTGACAGGAAGCTGTAACGGGATCCGAGAGGAATCACCTTCCCAAGGCAGGGAGAACACAAGGTTCATCCCATGGAATACCAAGAACAGGAGCTCTGGATGTCCTGTAATTAGAGGTGCTGCCTGGGCACTGACTAATTAATTATTAGACAGAGCTGGCTTGTCAATATTGCAAAAATTCCCTCTAATTGCACATTGCTTCTTCCCTCTCATTCCACCTTTTCCTCTGCCTGCATCCACGGGAACGTTTATCCCCACAGTTCCCTCTCTGTGAGCTCACACATCCCATCCCCGCGTGCTGGGAAACGAACCTTTAATCTGAGAGGGAGAAATTCCTTCCAAAACAATAAGGAAAGAGCTGCTCCTCTCTCAGAAACAGGTGAAAACATTTCTGCAGCAGCCATTTCATTTCTTTCCTCTTTGTTTTTCCTACCTCATTGACACATTTTAAAGTTAATTACGATATTCCAGAGCCTGTTGTCAGCAAGGCTCTAACAGGGCCTCAGTGCATCTCTGGTCCATTCTAAGGCAAATTTTCCCTTCTCTCCTGAAGCACTGCAGGGATAATAAAAAAACCTTCCATTAAAATGTTCCTTCCCACCAGCAGCTGTGAGTCATGGGCAGGCACAGAGGTTTTCCTCGGGGAATGGAGGAGGTTCATTAACACCCACAGCAGCTCCTCCAGCCTGTGGTGCTCAACACCCTCACTCATCCCATTTGTCCCTTCAGATGCAATCCCTGCAGCTCTACCTTAATAAAACAAATGTTCACCCTGAGGTGGATTCCCGATTTTCTTAAATCTCCTGTCTCCTTCCAAGAAAGGCCCTTTAGGCTGCTCTTTTTAGTCCTCTGCTCTCCTGAACTATGGGAACAAAAGGGGTTTTAATCAAGATCTCCCGACTGTTCCGAGCCTGGAGCAAAGAGAGGTGCAGGGAGCAGGTGCAAAGGTGTGGTTTGTGAATTTGGGTGCAGGCAGGCACGGGTTTGCTGACATTAAGGAATTAAAAAGTGAAAAAGTAGATGAATGACCCAGGAAAACGCAGAATAGTCAGGGAATCCCCTGCCTAGAGGAGAGAGCCCCAGGATTTTCCCTCTGCTGCAGAAAGGATGGCAGCGGTGCCTTCCAGGCCTTTCCCTGCCCCAGGGCTCTCGCAGCTCCCTGGCTCTGCATCCACAACATCTCTGATGTCACTGCTGGTGGCTCA
Organism: Edolisoma coerulescens; assembly: GCA_013397115.1. Taxonomy (NCBI): domain Eukaryota; kingdom Metazoa; phylum Chordata; class Aves; order Passeriformes; family Campephagidae; genus Edolisoma; species Edolisoma coerulescens. The sequence goes on along the minus strand of VWZW01002322.1, from coordinate 157,733 downwards.
GGAGCAGGAATCTGGGGATTAAAGGAACATTTCCTGTGAAAGGGACACCCAGGTGCACATGGCCCAGATCCCAGAGCCCTCCTGCACTCCTGAGCTGTTCCCTGTGGTTGCTGGAGGGTTCATAACCAAGTTCTTGCCCCATTCTGATGGTGTTGGAGGGTTCAGAACCAAGTTCCTGCCCCATTCTGATGGTGTCTCACAGAGGGCTCCAGGCAGGAATATTTTCTTGCCCTCCCCTGTGGCACTGACGGGATTTGATTCCCCCAGATCCAGGCCCTGCACAAATTTGGAAAGATTTTATCTCCAGAGAAGCATCAAAGAGCCGAGGGCTGGGTCTCTCAGGGCTGGGCCAGACGCTGGAATTCCTCCCCCCACAGTGAAATTCCTGTGAACTGGGGTCTCCCACATCTCCCACAAAAGCTGCTGACTTCATTTAGAACAACAATAACCCAGACTGTGAGGATTGGGTAATTAATCAGCTTTAAATCTTGGGGGGAAAGGAAAGCGTGGGTGACTTGGCTGGTGATGACAGTGCTGGGGCCAGACCCACGACCTGCTGGTCCCTCTCTTGCTCTGAAGGAGGAGGTTGTTACTCTTGGCACCACGTTCCAGAGGGATGCAGCCGCTCCGAGCTCCTTTACCTGCTCCACATCCATGGCTGGGAATGCTGGACTCCAGCTGCCAGCAGGTAAAGGAGAGGGGTGCTGTTTATTTTAAGTTTAGCTTATTTAAAGCCTTCTAATGACTTTTCATATGGTTGTATCCATAATTATTTATTTTGGGCTTCGAGCAGGATTTTCCCTTTTCAAACTGCACCCACTTGAACTCGGCAGCTGCCTTAACTCATGCCGTAGGAATGAGCTGAGATTTCCAGGGAAAGGGAATGCAAACCTTCCTGTGAAATGTTTCTTACCAGGGTCTATCAGCTACAGCCACCCTGGAACTCGAAATCTGGACAGGGACAAGGCTCTTTTCCAGATGAAAAGTCTGGGATGCGCTGCCAGACATCAGACACTGGGTCTGTCCCACACCTCCCTGTGCCTGTAAAATCCCCCACGGCCTTTTAACCTCAGCCAGGCCCTCGGGAAGCGCTTTCAGATGTGGAAACTAAAGGAGTGAGCTGCTCTCAAATGACAGGGACAAGAGTTCCTTCCCCTCAGTCACCTCTTGGTTTTGTGGGACAAAGCCTGGAGCTCCCATCAGTTCTTGGTGGTGACAGCTCCTGCCCTGCCTTAGGCCAAGCTGAGTGTCCAAGCCACCCACAAGATGTGTCCCCAACCCTAAAGGGGACATTTTGTTGCTGTGATCTCCTCAACCTCTTTATTTCAGCAGTGCAAGAGCAGTTTAGGAGGTAAAACCAAGGATCTGTGCAAATATCTGGCGAGAAACAAGGGATTTATAAACAGGTGACGGACAAGAATTCCTGTTCCCTGATGTCCCTGCGTTGTCAGCTCCTGCTGGGCCACACTTGAGCCTTGAGAACCGAAGCAGCAGCTGGAAAAGGGACACAAACCTGCCCTGAGTGCCCTGGGAAGTCTCCAGGGTCCTGTCCCCACACCCTCCTGGCTAATCCTGCGGGAAGGGAGCTGCTGGAATGCCCAGGGATGGACACAGCCCTCCCCAGGAGAGCTGCACCCGCAGAGCTCACACGTCCCCCTGGCTGCCTGGGGCCACGTCCCACATGGAACTGGGCTGGCTCAGGAATTCACCAGAGACAGGGACAGCAGGGAGAACGGGGAGCTCAGGAGGTTAAAAACTGGGATCAAAGGCCCTCGTGCTCCTGCTGGGAAGCAGATGGAGCCAAGGAGGTGGGACACGGCCAGCCCAGCACAGCAGCTCCCTGCTCCCACTGCATAAAGCACACGGGCCCTGAGCTGCCCCTGCCCAGGACTGGTTGGTTTGAAGGATGAAGTCGATTTGTTTGCCTCTGCATTTGTAAAATCCATAAAAAATCCTGGGCAGTTCCATGAAATTCATGCCTGCTGCTCCTTGGCTGGGTAGCAGAGTTGCCAGGCACAGGGATGAGCTTTTAAGAGGCTTCGGCCCCTGACTCCAAGGGATGTGGCAGTGGTGGGGAGAAGAGCTCAGAGCGATTTTCAGAATGGGAATCTCAGGAGAGAAGCCAGGTGGGCTGCCACAAACCCCAGGGATGAAACTGCAGCGGCCTGGAGGGAGGAATTCATGCCCATGAGAGTTCAGTGTCATTTCTGCCTTTCCCCCTCCTAAAATCCCAACCCAGCTCCACGTTTACATCCAGCCCTGCATTTGGGCAATGCAGCATCTTCCCTCCTTGCTCCACCTGCTCCTCCAGGACACCTTTCCCTGCTTCCCACTTCCACCAGAGGGTTCCACAAGTGATTCTGAAACCGAATGGCTTTGACCTTTGAAGTGGGGAATCAATGGGTGGGCAGGGCTCGATTCCCTGCAGGAATATTTACGGGCACAGCAGGAAGGTTGCAGGGATTTCTTTCATTCTGGGGAGAAGGCAGGCAGCCAGCACCTCACTGTTGTGCTGACCTCAAACATTCAAATCGTCATTTTTATCTCGGTTTACCTGGCCTGGCCTTTTGCCCTGCCCTGGGGAGCAGCTCAGCTGCAGGAGGGAAGCCAAGAGGTATTTTTTTTGGGGGGGGAAATATTCCTAGAACTGGAAATATCAGTGGAGAAAACTTCTCTCAGGGATTTCTTGTGGTCCCCATGGACTCAGAGCTGGCCACAGGTGACTCTGAGAGAAAACTGCAGGCACAGAGGTTTGTTCCTGGAGAATTTCTCTTCTGCAGCAGCATCTCAGGGATGCAATTAAAAAGTCCACAGACAGGCACCAGGATGGGTTTTTTAAGGCAAAAAGCACAGCCTTTGATACTTCCGAGTGACGTGAGGGAGAACATTCCTGTTTTCTGGGGAATGGGGAGGAATTCTGGAGGATTCAAGGTTCTAAAAACGTTGAGTCTGTTCCTCCATGGAAAAGGTGAATAGTGGGAGTAGGAGAGGTAGGAATTGCAGGTTCTCTGGTGGGACTTGGAGCCATTTTTTATCCCAAATATTCTGCCGGGAGCCGGCGGAAGGGGCGAATTTGAGCGTGCCAGGGCTAATTTTAGCACGAGACAGCCTTACACCATTTCCCTCAGGGCTGGCAACATCCAAAAAAAATTAAAATAAAATCAAGCCCAGATTAAAATCACCCAATTACCACCGCGCAGCAAATAAAAACCCTCGCCAAAGATGTAATCGGCCGTGCTATTAAATCCCGGTACCACACAAAGGCCCGTTCTCAGATACCATCTCCGAGGTGGATGCCGCACACAGTGGCCCATCTAAAAGCAATTACTGGCGTTGTTTAAGGAGTTAAACTGGGTTTGTTTAAGGAGTTAAACTGGCTTTGTTTAGGGAATTAAACTGGCTTTGTTTAGGGAATTAAACTGGCTTTGTTTCAGGAGTTAAACTGGCTTTGTTTCAGGAGTTAAACTGGCTTTGTTCAAGGAGTTAAACAGGGTTTGTTTAAGGAGTTAAGCAAGATTTGTTTAAGGAGTTAAACAGGGTTTGTTTCAGGATTTAAACAGGGTTTGTTTCAGGAGTTAAACTGGGTTTGTTCAAGGAGTTAAACAGGGTTTGTTCAAGGAGTTTAACTGGGTTTATCTGACATTCCGGAGCGGCTGAGGTGGGGAAGAGCCCGGGTGGTGCCTTTCGCTTCCAGGGGCTGCTCTGCCTTCAGTGCCAGTCCACGAACGAGAAAAGGAGGATGGAATAGAAAAGGTGGGATATGCGACAGGAGCTGGGAATGGGCTGCGGGATTCCCCCGGAGCAAGGGAGTGACTCAAACAGGGTCCACATCACGGCCAGGCTGGGAGGGAGCGAGCGGTGGGAGAGTGGAGAGGGAATTCTGCCCGTTGGACACCTCACCCGGACACCTTCATGCTTCCCACCCTTCTTGCGACCAGACTCGGCCCCCAATTAAGCCAATTAGGTGATGGTAACCAATTAAACAACTGCCTTTGCATGGTCTGGGGGTGGCTGTGTCCAGGATTCTCAGTGCGATGGTTTTTCACAAACCCAGTCACTTCCAAAGGATCCTCCCATCCCCAAATCTTGCACAACTCAGCCAGTGATTTTCTTTTAGGGCATCCATTCACTTCCATGCCCAGGGCAAAATCCCTGTGACAATTCCCACTGGAATTGTGCAGTGTCTGTGTGAAATGGAAAGATTGATGGTACAGCCAGGCTGAGGCTTCACAAAGAATTCCAACAATTAACCTCAGCCACTTTTGGAATGTGATTTTCTTTTTCCAGCACGGTATTTAGGGAAAGGATGGGATCTTTTATGTTGTAGCCACAGAGGAAACCAAACTTTTTAGTTTTAGGACTCTGTTGTGAAGTTGCTCCAAAAGAACTGCCAGACAGCAGGGAAAGTCCTCTTAACACGCCTGGAGGAATAAGAAATTGTTGATTGTGCTTCATTGAGGGAAAACAGAGCATCGTGGGCACAACGACTGCAAAGGTCCATGGGATCCAGGAGGAAAAGGAGATTAAACCAAATTAAACCCTCTTGGTTTTGCCCCAAAGGAAGAACATCCCTGCAGCACCCACCACGGCCATCCCACCCTGCAGCAATTCCACCTCGATCCATCCCCTGGGAGCTGAGGCAAAGCTCAGCAGCCACTCAGCTATTTTGGGTTTGATACAAGACAGATTTGATAAGAAAGCTCTCAGGAAAAACCAAATTTCCTCTTGGACTCGGCAGAACTGGGCACACACTCCGGCACACGGAGTTCCTTTTCCTACAAGCTCATGAAACAGCTTTCTAAAATTAGGAGTGAGGTGGAGATCTGCCCTCCCTGCTCACAGAACCTGTGTCCTCAGCTCCAAAACTCACCTGGGGGGCACAGCAAACCCTCCTGGGTGGAGAGGTGGAGAGGGCAGAGCTCCCTGTGCTGTTTCCATGGAATATCTCCTGTATCCATGGCTGTTATTTATGGGAGTCAGAGCTTTACACCACTGGAGGTGCCACATAATTTGCCTCCAGCTTAATGACACTGAGAATTGTCTGAGCAGCTCAGGACCCTGGGACAAAGGCAGGGAAAAGCTTTTAGATCAGAAGGCACCTTCAATCCAGCCAAAATTCAGTGCATTTGTCTTGGAATCAACCATGAGTGTGCAACTCCAGCCCGGGCTCCTGGGAATTCATGGCTGCATTTAGGTGACCTCACGTGGCCCCACTGCACCTGGCTGATGTCCCCTCTGACCTCTGGGTGGGGGTGATGGAGCAGAAGCTGCTCAAAAACCCCCCCCCATGTGTGGCAAACTCCCCTTGTGCAGCCTCCCAGCCTGCCAGGAAAGCAGACCTGGGGACAGGACAAGGGAGCTCTGCTGGCACCACGGGCTCAGGGGGCACTGGCAGGGACAAGCTGAGAGGGAGGTGTGGGCTGGAGATGCCTAAAGTGGCCACCTAAAAAACAGAGATTAGACAGGAATAAGAGAATAAAAGTAGGGATTTATTTGAGGGGCCTTCAAAGGCACACCCTGGGCAGGCCAAAGGCTGCACCCGAGATGGGCCCTGGGTCACGAGTTCTTCACACTTTTATCAGTTTGGTTCATTTGCATCTCAGGGTTAATTCTCCAATTAAAACTTCAGTTGATGATGTAATTTCCCCAAGCTTGCCCCCCTTCTAAAGATGTTAGTTTACACATTTTGGGCTTAGGACAGTCTGGATGTCCTTGGAGAGCAAACCTGGAGAGTTTTGTTATGTCTGACCTGCATGAGAGAACAGCAGCTCACAGGCCACACGAAACTTCAGAGCTACACACTGGGCAATACAGGATTGGAAAATATAAAAGTTAAAACTTAAGGCATCACAGTGATCTCCTGTGAAATCTTGTGAAAACCACGTTCAATTATGGGAAAAACAGCAAGGAGAAGAAAGAAGTGGCGATAAGCATCTTTTATCTGCTGCTCTCTCCTGCTTCCTCTGCTGCCCTCATGGATGAGGGCACTCTGGATGCACCATCAGGGTTGATTTACGGACCAGCAGCTCAGCCTTTGGCCCAGGGACAACGAATCCCTGGTGCTCAGCTGTTCCAGCCCTGTCATGTTCCACACAAAGTGCCTCACTTCTCACCGGGGTCATCGCTCATGTCCAAGTTTCCTTTTCCCTTGGTCTGCTCTAAAACGCAAGAACTGCTTCCCTGCGAGTGCTGGGACTGCAGGGGTTAAAATCCCACACTCGGATATGCCCGGGGAGGACCAGAGCATCCCCCAGCCCTGCCGCAGAGCTCCTGCTTGGCTCAGTTTCGCTCCCCTCGGCTGGATGCGCTGGGGACAGTGGCACCTGCGGGAGCTTTAGGGAAGCTCCGGGGTGAGCCGGCGAGGAGCGCTCCCTCCCGCTCTCCGCATCCCGCTGCTGCCTCCTCTCACCCTCCCCGCGGCCACACCGCTTCCCTGCAAGGAATTTCACGAATTCCTCTGCCGCCAAACGCTGGTTTTGTTGAGGATTGTCACTTCCAAGCGCTTGCCAAGAGCCTCTTCTGGCCAGGCCGCTTAATTCCAGAGTGTTTGTGATAAACATCCGGGCGGGCTGGGTAGGGCCAGCATCCAGCTCCTCACAGTCCTCAGCAAAGTCTTCCATGCCCAAAAGCCCGGCCGTTTGTTCCAATTAATGTCAGTTGGGCTGATAAAAGTGATTATTTCTCTCTCCCGGCCCCGCTTCCTCATTGATCCCACAGGCTGCTCTTCAAATGTCACTCAGCAAGGAGGGGGCACCCATCCAATTATGAGAAGGGAAAAGATCAGCGTGATGACAAAGCACCAGTGGGGCATGAAACAAATGAGATGTGCCTGGTTTTGACACCTTCCAAGCCCAAGGAACCAAAAAGGAGGCATTTTGGGGTTTTCCCTCCCCCCCAAAAAATTCAAACTGAACTGTGTTCATGACATCTCTGAGGTTTGGTGTTGTCTTTGTTCAAATAAGAAGCCTTGAACCTGCTGGACATATAATAATTACTCAAAAGCACAGGTAAAGTCATGCAAACCTCAGAAGCAAGTCAGACATGGGGTGATGGAATTTATTCCCACGTGAGGCAAATTCCTGCCTTTCTTTTGAACCTGTGGTCACTTGTCCCACTCGGTGTGGGCCACAGCTGTGTAGTCAAAGACAAAAATCAGCTCAAGCCATGGGCCTACCCTGCCACACCTAAAAGGTGAGCAAAGATTGCCAAAGAGGAAATCAAGGGAGAAAATCAAGGAACAAAAATAATCCTTGCTCTGCTTCCTCTGGCACAGCCTCTTAACCAAAGCCCAGGCTGAGGTTTCTTTGAACAGAGCACAACAAAGACAAAATATTGAGCTGTAAACGGGGCTGGCTGATCCCTGCACCCTGGGCCATGGATTTACAGAGTCCTGGAGCAGCCTCTGCAGAGGGATTGCCAGAGACAGGGATGCCTGGATAAAACACTTGTTGCAAAGCAGAGAACTCAGCTTTGTCTCTCTCAGAGCTGGGGTTTCCCACCACATCCCCCAAATCTGCTTCTCCTCCTGCCAGGCCCAGTGCTTCCTGCAAGACTGAACTTCTGTAGGATGAACATCTGTGTGTTTATTAGGATTGGGGACTTGATTCTTTTGGAGTTCTTGGATTTGGTGTCAGAATACTCAGGAACAGCCCAACAAACTCACCTGGTCACTCCCTGACACCTCAGGTGCCTCCCAGAGCTGTCACATCAGCTCTTACAAAAAAGGGGGAACAGAGAGCTGAGGATGAGGTGTAGTTCCCATAATTTCTGCTTCTCCTTCTCGTTCTGTGCTCCCACTACTGCATCTCCTCCATGCCCCTGCTCTTCCAGCAGCTTTAGGCCTTGTTTTCCCTGCAAGGTGAGCACTGCTGGCTGGGGGCAGAGGGTGGGAATGGACGTTGCAGAGGGTGGGAATGGACGTTGCAGAGGGTGGGAATGGATACTGCACCCAGCCAGGGCTCTCTGAGCCCTTGCCAGGGTGAGGTCTTTGAAAGCCTCAGTGCCACAGACTGAACCCAGCAGGTCGCAGCTGTACCTGGGTGTGTGTGCAGGGAGGGATGGCCCCGTTTATTTTATTTATTTTCCGGGCAGGGGAAGCTCCTGGTAATTAGCTCAGGTCATTAGCTCCTCCCAGCACCCCTGCTTTCCCAGGTGTCTGCAGTGGGAGGGGGTGACTTCTGCATCTTCTCATCCTTGTCTCTTCATTTTTAAGCCTCTGAAGTGTGGGGATGCAGAGGGGGAGTGTGGAAGGAGCGGGGAAGCCGCCGGCTCAGGGAGGTCCCTGCCGAGACAGACACTTCACGCCACCGACTCTGCCTTTAATGTCATTTCCTGATTTCAGCACCTCATCTGCCCCTCTGCTTTACACCACAAAACTTCCTCCCTTCTCTACAAATATCCCCAGCACAGGCAGGGCACAACATGGGCACCCAGCGGGCTGTGCTGTGGGAACAGTGGGGCAAAGAACAAAAAGTGGGAAACCTGGCCCTGGCACCCGGCCCTGGTCACTGCAGTGCTGCAGGAAAAATGAGGCAGAATCATGGAAACCCATCGGACCCCAAGAGCTGATGTGTTTCAGATAAGATTCGACGTTGATAAGAGTTTAATTGCTGACAAAGGCAGGAGTCTGGCACTGCCTGTGCCATGGGAGAGCCACGGAGCTGCATCCAACCAGGGACTGAGCTGCAGGTGCTGCTGGTGGCACTGGGGTAATCTGGGCAAAAACAATTCTTTATTTTCCCCCTTTCTGTGGCACAGGGAAGTTTTAGAACCGCAGCTTTCAGCTGTTACCTCTGAAAGCCCCCTGGGCCAGCAGAGTGAGATGTGTCTCTGGGAGAGCAGTGTTGGTTCAGAGGGATGGCAGAAATGAAACTCCAGCAGCAGCCTTATCTCCTGTCAGGCTGAAAGGAAGTTTTCAGGATTCCTTCGCCCTTATTTAGTGAATTTGTTTGGTTTGGAGGGAAATACTTGCGATAGTGCCTGGCTCTGACCACATGCCTGGCTGCAGCGTGGCTGGCCACAGTGGCCAGTGGTCACTCCCTGCCTGGTCAGTGCTCCCAGGAGTGAGGGGGGGTCTTTATCCTTGACCAGCTCTGGGATTTCTGTGGCTCCCGCACTTGGATGCACCCCACAACTGGGGTGCAGCAACAGCACCGAGCTGGGGACTGACGGGGATGGGGACCTGGGTGACATCCTGTCACGAGGTGTCACCAACCAGGGTGGGGTACCGGGGACTCTCCAGTGCCAGGAGCTCTAAAACCCTCAGGATTTTCCTGGAGCCGTGTGTCCCGGTGACACCCAGGGAGCACAGAGGGGGCGTGGGTGGGGTGGGGACACTCCGGGCAGGGAGCGTGGTGGCACTTGTGACACAGAGAGCGCACGTGTGGCACTGCGGGCAGAGGGCACGGGGACACGGCAGCGCGGGGAAAGCACAGGGTGACCCTGCGGCGGGGGACAGGAGGACACCGCGAGTAAGGGGGGCACACCCGGGGCAGCGAGAGCCCCCGGCAGGAGCGGGGACGCGGCGCGCGGGGCGGGGACGCGCGTGGGGCAGGCGGNAGCCCGGCCCCCCCCGCCGCCCCCGGGGCTGTCGCCGGGCCATGGCCGCGGCGGGGACGGAGCTGCCCGGCGGCAACGCCAGCGCCAACCAGAGCGCCGCCGACCCCACGGTGTCGCGGGACGTGTGGGTGGTGGGCATGGGCATCCTCATGTCGGTGATCGTGCTGGCCATCGTCTTCGGCAACGTGCTGGTGATCACGGCCATCGCCCGCTTCCAGCGCCTGCAGACCGTCACCAACTACTTCATCACCTCGCTGGCCTGCGCCGACCTGGTGATGGGGCTGGGCGTGGTGCCCTTCGGGGCCTGCCATATCATCATGGAGATGTGGAAGTTTGGGAACTTCTGGTGCGAGTTCTGGACCTCTCTGGACGTGCTGTGCGTCACGGCCAGCATCGAGACCCTGTGCGTCATCGCCGTGGACCGGTACTTCGCCATCACCTCCCCGTTCAAGTACCAGAGCCTGCTGACCAAGGGCAAAGCGCGCGTGGTCATCCTGGTGGTGTGGGTGGTCTCGGCCCTGACCTCCTTCCTGCCCATCCAGATGCACTGGTACCGGGCAGACCACGAGGATGCCATCCGCTGCTATGAGAACGAGATGTGCTGTGACTTCTTCACCAACCAAGCTTACGCCATCGCCTCCTCCATCATCTCCTTCTACGTGCCCCTCGTCGTCATGGTCTTCGTGTACGCCAGGGTCTTCCAGGTGGCCAAGAAGCAGCTGCGGAAGATAGACAGGAGCGAGGGGAGGTTTCACACCCAGAACAAGGAGCAGGAGCAGAAAGGGGGAGCCGGGCACCGCCGCTCCTCCAAGTTCTTCTTGAAGGAGCACAAGGCCCTCAAAACCCTGGGCATCATCATGGGCACCTTCACGCTGTGCTGGCTGCCCTTCTTCATCGTCAACATCGTGCACGTCATCCAGGACAACATCATTCCCAAGTACGTGTACATCCTCCTGAACTGGCTGGGCTACGTCAACTCTGCCTTCAACCCCCTGATCTACTGCCGGAGCCCCGACTTCAGGTACGCCTTCCAGGAGCTGCTGTGCCTGCGCAGGTCCGCCCTGAAGATGTACGCGAACGGCTACTCCAACAGCAACGGCAGGAGCGACTACAACGAGGAGGACAACGGCTACCCCCTGGCCTCGGATAAAACCTGCGACTTGCTCTGCGAGGAGGGCTCCTTCCCTCGCCCCCAGGACTTTTTGCACGGCAAAGGTACTGTGCCCGGCGGGGAGGGTGCTGGGGGCTCTGGCGCGGGTTGTACAGAGGAGCCTTTCCAAGGAAAATCAAGCTCCTTTAATAACAACAGTGATTCTTTTCTGGAGAGCGCCTGAAAACCTGATGGCTGCAGGAAACCCCGGACTCAAACTCTGTGCAAAGCGGGGCTGGGCGGGGCGGAGGGGCTGCCGGCAGCCCCCCTGATTTGGGGCGCCACCCGGGGGTCCCTTAGCGGGACGGGGGATGCGGGGCCGTGCAGAATGCTCGTCCCAGGAGGGATTTCCTGGCCGTGGCCGGGACTGAACTACCTCATGACCTTGCTGGGAGCGGGGCTGGATTCCCCCCGCACCGATGCGGACTGCGCCCGGTCCCTTTCTCACAAGCCAGCTGGTGGCCGTGGGGGTGGCAGGACACTGGGGCGGGGGTGGCAGCGTTGTCCAGCCCGGGGCACTGTGCGGGGATGGCACCGTGCGACAAAACGGTGGCCAAGGGACGCGGGGAGCGGGGCTGAGCGGGGCGGGCTCGGCGCTGCCGCCGGCACTGGGACGGTTCGATCACCGCCCAGGAACTGCGGACGCTGTGTGGGGTTTTGTTTTGCCAAGCGCTACGGGACTTTCTGCAGAAGAAAAAAAAAAAGATAATGGAAAAATAAACGGAGCGTTCGTCTAGAATGTGAGCGGGTGACTGTGGGACTCAGGAATGTGGCGGCACTGGGAAGTCGGGTGACACGCGGCGACAATCACAGCCCAGCGCTTTGCGGCCAGCCGAAAGCTTGTAAAGCGCCCGGTTTGTTTAACTCCGAGGCTCGGATGACAGCGAGCCCGGGGAGGTGGGAGGGGAGGAGGTTTGGATTTTCCATGGCATCTTGGAAGCGCAGCTCCGACCGCGGGACGGCTGCAGGTCGCTTGGGGTGGGTGCGGAGGGGGTTTTGCCCCCAGTGCCAGGCTCTGCCAGCTGTCCCCGGGCAGGACAGGGCTGGCTCTCCGGGGACAGGACAGTCCCTGGCTGGAGGGGAGCGGCAATTTGGGCTGGGGGCTCACCCCGGTGTGACAGGCTAGACCCGCGGCCGGGAGGATGTGCGAGTGCGGGGTTCTTTCAGGAATACTCGGGAAAGGTGCAGGAAAAGCTGCTCCCGGGACCTGCCGGCGCTCCAGGGGCCGCGGTGTCCCGGGGGATGCTCGGGCACCGCCGGCGTGCGGAGCCCCCGTATTTCCACGGGGGTGTTGGTGGCCTTGTCGCTCGGGCCGTGCCGTGGTCAGTTTGGGGGTGTGGGGGTCGCTGGGTGCCCGGCAGAGCGGGGTGGGTGGTGGGTGACCAGCCCGGAGCTGAGTCCCGGTGCAGGAGGAGGCAGAGGGGCTTTGGGGCAGCGCCGTGCCCCGTCCCGGAGGGGCCGTGCTGGGGTGGGGGTGGAGCGGGTTTCGGGTTACCGACACCTCCCGGCAGTCCCCGTGTGGCCTCGGCTCTCCCGGCTGCTCTCAGGAGCTGCCCCGAGCTCCGGTGCCGGCAGGGCTGGAGGGGAATCCCCCCGGATGGGCAGGGAGCAGGGGGCTGTCACTGCTGCTGCTCTCTGCTGCTGCGAGGTGTGGGGACAAACTCCTCACACCCCTCAGGGTAAAACCCAAGGCTCTGGGAACTCCTACTGCTCCTTTTTTTCCTTCCCAAAGTGATGCTGATCCTGCTTGAGAAGGGTGCTGGGAAGGAGCAGCAGCTGTAGGAGCCCTCTCCTCCTCTAACCTTGTGAGTGACCCGGCTCCTCCTGTCACCTCCGCAGCTCAGCACTGCAGCAGGGGCAGGGAACGTGGCTGAGAGCCCTTCCCTCATCCTCTGCCGCCTGTGCCCTCGCCAGCAGTGCCCCAAGTGCTCGGAGCGTGAGGCGAAGGAAGGGTGTGGTGACACGGTGACACTTTGAGGCGTGAGAGGCCGCAGGGCAGCCCCTCAGATAAACATGAGCAGGCTGGGGACAGGGGACAGCGGGGGCGGGAGCGGCGCTGGCACTCGGGTGCTGTTGGCTTCGTGTTGCTCAAGCACTGAGAGGTGAGGGGCTGTGGGGTGGTGTGGAGTCGGTGTAGGAACACTCGGTGTAGGAACACAGTGTAGGTGCACACTCAATGTAGGGGCACACAATGTAGGTGCACACGATGTAGGTGCACACTCGGTGTAGGAACACACTCAGTGTAGGAACACAGTGTAGGTGCACACTCAATGTAGGGGCACACAATGTAGGTGCACACGATGTAGGTGCACACTCGGTGTAGGTGCACACTCATGTAGGAACACACTCAGTGTAGGTGCACTCGGTGTAGGTANGCACACTCGGTGTAGGTGCACACTCATGTAGGAACACACTCATGTAGGAACACACTCATGTAGGAACACACTCAGTGTAGGTGCACACTCGGTGTAGGAACACACTCGGTGTAGGAACACACTCGGTGTAGGAACACACTCAGTGTAGGTGCACACTCGGTGTAGATACTCACTGCAGATGCAATTTAGCTCCGTGCAGGCTGTGATTATTAAATAGCATTCCGGGCAAATGAGAATTAACCTTTGATTGCAGGGATCAATATCTCCTGCCTTGTTTTATCTCCTGTATTTTGGCTCTTGCCAGTCACTTCCCGTTTGCAACGCCCAGGGCACTGTGGCTTTGAGGGCAGCAAGGGCACAGAGGGACGAGGTTTCCCGCAGTGATGGGGTCAGGCCAGCCCCCAGGAGGCTCAAATTCTCACCAGAACCCTCTGGCACCGAGAATTCCCATGTCCACGTCTCTGTTGTGGTTTGCATTTTCACTGTGATTAATTGTTTGCATTTCGGTAGCACTCGTGGAGCAGGACTGTGTTGTCCAAATAATTGCTCTGCTTTTTTGGCTGCCTCTTCTTACTTCAAATATTGTGGCTGTGGGTAGCCAAAGCTGAGAGTTGAGCAAGTGATTATTTGCAGAAGCACTCCAGCATCCAGAGCACGAGGATGTGGAAGGGACAGGGAATTCTGGGCTGTTTGCACTGGACAAATGACCTCGGTACTGCAAAGCTCAGCTGCAGTGTCAGGAAACCTCAGGCTTGCAGTGGAGACTGGGAGTTGAAGAACTGATTTCTTTCCTCTAAGGCAATATTAAATATAAACTGTGCAGTTCTGGGGGCAGCTGGAATCAACAGAGAGAAATATTGGAGGAAAAAATATTTTGGCACCACCAAAGCCAAACCTTTCCGTGGTTGGAAAGAAGAAGCTTTGGCCCGTTAAAATATTTTATATTAAAAAGATTGTTTGACAGGCACATGAAAAAAATGGAGCATTGAAGTCAGGAGTCGCTGTTTAAATTGGATTTTAGGATTTCACACTGGCAGAGTTGGCTCAGGTTAAACACATCTGATAACACACACGGTGGTGATTTCATTTGAGGGAATTCAGTGACAAATATTAAATTCTTCCTGCAAACAGAGCAGGCTGAAGCAAATGCTGTGCTGCTGGCTTGTACCCCGTGCCACTGCCACAGAGGTGGGGGCACAGAGGGGACACAACCCCCAGGTGCTGGTGTGCAGCTTGGCCCTACACCCACTGCTTCTATCCCCTTTGGCCAAACAGATTGTTTTTGTTTTTCAAGCCTTGGTGGAGTGAACGTCACAAACACAGCTTTGGTGGTGTTACAAAACACTGCCCCGGCTGTGGGTCATGCTTGGGATCGGGGCAGTTTCCACATCAGGGGTGTCTTTGCTTCATCCCCAAGCACAGAAAGCTGCTGGGTTACGCCAATCTTTTGCCTCCTGGGAGAATTCCTGGGCAGCTTTGGCTGTGTGGGCAGGCAGGGCTGGAAATGCTGCTTGCTGTGGCACCGGGGAGATGTGGAAGTGAGCAGGGAGGAGGGAAAAGGGTCTGGGTGCAGATCCCCGCCTGGAAGTGTGGCTCGAGCACCTTTTGAGGACTGGCTGTTCCCAAAGTGCCTCATATCCCAAATTGTCCAGCAATTCCTACAGTCCAGCATTGCCCGAAGCGCCTCATATCCCAAATTGTCCAGCAATTCCTAAAGTCAGCATCTTGAACTGTGCTGGAGTGTCAGGGCTGTGCCTGCCCCAGCCTGGGGCACCCAACTGGACCCCACCCTGGGGTTCAGGTGAAGGTGAGGCCCCAGCACAGCAGAGAGGGAGGGCAGAGATTTCAGTCACTAAATGCCCCCAAATGTTTGAAAACCAGCCAGGGATTAGGAGGGTGGAGAGGGGAGCCCGCAGAGGGAGCGGATGTGTGAGCAGCACACAGCGTGCTGCTCCTCAGCTCTGCCCCCTCACAGCTGCTGGGCTTTGCAGAGCTTATTTCAGGGTTTATTTACTACAGGGGCCGTGTTTGTGCCACCCCAGGAGGGCACTGCCAGGCTGGCTGGCAGTAAACAGCAGCCTGGACTTTATCTCCAGCACCTCTTGCCCTTCTGGTATAGAATCACAGCCCCTTTTAGGCTGGAAAAGGCCTTGAAGGTCGAGTCCAGCATTAACCCAGCATTCCCGTTGGTCCAGACCCCTCTGCAGAGCTGCCCTGCCTCCCAGCCCCCCAACATTCCCCTCCAATTTAGTCTCATCTGTGAGCTTAACGAGGATGTGCTCAATCCCCTTGTCCAGATCATTGATGAAGATATTAAACAGGACTGGCCCCAAAGCTGAGCCCTGGGGACACCACTGGTGACCGGCCACCAGCTGGGTTTATTCCATTCCCCACTCTCTGGGCTTTTAACCCAAACTAAACCCAGATTTTTAACCCAGATAAACTCAGGTTTATCCCAGTGAAGAACGGACCCATCCAACTTAAAGGAATCCAGTTTCTCCGGGAGAATGCTGTGGGAAATGGTGTCAAAGCTTAATTAAAGTCCAGGTAGGCATCATCCACAGCCTTTTCCTCATCCATGGAGTGGCCATCCTGTCACAGGAGATCAGGTCCCTGTTTTCCAGCCCAGGAGGTACCTGGAGGACAACTGCTCTTATTACTAAAGACCAGGAAGGCGTTGAGTACCTCAACCTCTCCCTCATCCTTTGTGTTTCCCCAGTAAAGGATGGAGATCCTCCTCAGCCCTCCTTCTCTCGCTGATGTATTTATAGGAACATTTTTAATTGTCTTTTCTGGCGGCAGCCACGTTAAATTCTAGCTGGGCTTTGGTGCCTCTAACTTTTCTCCCTGCATCACCTCCCTGCATCCTTGTTGTCCTGAGTTTCCTGCCCCTTGTCCAAAGGTCCTAGACTCTCCTTTTCCCCCTGAATTCCAGACAAAACTCTCTGTCCTGCCAGCCTTGTTTTCTCCCCTGCTGGCTCATCCAGCTCACGGGCACAGCCTGCTCCTGCACCTTTAATTCCAGCTCCTGCTGCCAGGAGTCTCAACCCCCCCCCCAGACTGAAGCAAGGGCTCTGTCCCTCCCTTTGCCAGCCCTCTGCCTCCCGGTGTTTATTTTCCCTGGGAGATGAATCCATTTCCCAAGGAGATGGGTTTATGAGCCCGTTCATTCCTCTGGCAGGAGGGAGCAGGGCCTGCCCTGCCTGTTCCCTTCTCTGCTCTCTGTCAAAGTGCCACCCTAAAAGCAGCAGGGACGCAGAGGTGCCCTGACCAGGCAGTGCCTGGTGGTGTCCCTGGGCTGTGGGGATGGAAAGGGCACCTGGGGAAGGTGCTGCTGCTCCTGTCCCAGCGTTGCCCCCATGTTCCCCTCCCCAGCTGCCCGTGCAGGGGCTCCCAACGCTGGGGCAGCCCCTGGGCTGACCCCATGGCTTGGTAACTCCTCAGCTCTGCGGTGGGAGCGGGACCAGAGCGGTTCTGCAGGGTCAGGGGAGCTCGGGCTCTTGTGAAAAGCCATCCTGGCCTGGCTGTTCTCAGCAGACAGGCAGTGCCACTCCAGGCTCCCTGAGATCGGGGTTTTGCAGGATGAGGGTTCCTTTCATCACCATTTTCATGCTTTGCTCGGTTTCTCAGCTCCGCGGCCACCTCGGCAGCTCCTCCCTGTGCAAAAATCTCTTCCAGTGTGAAAGCTTGGCTCTGTCTGAGACTTCAACCCAGCAGCCCCAGCATTTCCCCTCCTCGTTATTCTTTTATTGGAGCCCCAGCCATCGCTGGCTGCAGGAATTAAAAATCATCCAGACCTTCAGCATCTGTTGGGGAGCAGCAGCTGCCACCCATCTTTCCCTATTCCTGCTAAAACAGGACGCTCCTCAGAGGGAATATTTCTCCTGGAAAGGTGGTTGGTCTTAAGAGGTGCTTGGAGCCACTCCTGATTTCAGAGCCACGTGGTGATTGCCCTGAGGATCCCAGCAGCTCCTCCTGGCTCTGGTCTTCCAGGAATGCCAAAGAAAGGCCTTGGGGAGTCACAGTGGCTCACAGACACAATTCCACAGGCGCAGAAGCCACAGTGAGAGGATCTCCCAGCCCTAAAACCAGTCCCTCAGTGGCTCAGGGAGGTTCAGGCTGTGCAGCCTCAGCCCAGGCCTGAGAAATGCATAAACAGCAAGTGGCCTCTGGTAAGGCCCTGCCAAGTCCTTTTTCCCTCGTGTAAATATTTTTTCCTCTTAAGTGTAGGCGAGTGTGAAAACCTTCTCCTTAATCTTTTTTCTTTTTTTTTCCTCCCTGGCTGAAGGCAATGCTTGTTCATCCCTGGGTGGGAGCAGCTTCATCTTGAAATGTTGCAGCTGAAGAACCACGCTGCTGAAAACATTTCTTATCACTCCTCAAAGCCATGCTACAATCAGATTAAATGGTGCCTGTCAGGACACGACCTCCTCGGTGGCTGTTGGATGGAGGTCCCATGGGACAGCAGATTGGTGAGGCAGCCTTGAAGAAGTCTTCAGAAGCAGTGCAAAATATCCCTGGGGTCACAGGGTTCCAAAGCCTGAAAGTCCCACCCTGTTGTGCTGGACACGTGAGTGGAAATGTGTGGCAGTTTTTTCTGAGAAAAACTGGAGCCCTAAATAAGTTTCTTGTTGGCTGACCCTGAAATCAAATGGTTTGTCATATCAGAAGTCGTATTTTCTGCTAGTTGGTCGTGACAGGAAGTGTGTCTGCACGTGGCAGAGCTGGTGGGAGCCCCAAAATATCTGTAGGGGAGCAGGGTCAGTTCACTGGGGAATCTCACTGCTCAGAACTTTCCTCCCTCTCCATCCCCCTCACCTGCTTGGGAAAGACTGGGATCAGGCTGCCACCCCTCTTTCCCAGCCCTCTGCCAGCTGAGCTCTGTCTTGTGAGAATCAGAAGTTGTTGCTGCTGGTGGTTTCTGAGGGGAAAAGCGTCAGTGTCTTGTGCGAGAGAACGATGCTGAGATAAACCTTTATCAGCCTGGCCTGGCGGTGAGAACCCAAATCCTGCTCTGATGGCTCTGCCTTGACACGAGAGTGGCTCGTGACGTCCTTTAGAGAGGCTCCTGAGCTGGGGTTCAGCTTTCCAGACACAAAACCCCTTTGGCACAGCGCTGAGGCAGAGGGGAGCTGCAGAGGGCAGGAAAAAGGGAGAGCACGAGCACGGAGAGAAGGTTTGTGACTCTCAACAGCGAGGCCATTCCTCAGTGACGTGGTTTGCACAGCTCAGTCAGAGTTGGCTCCGTGCTCCCCTGTCCCTCCAGGACTCCCTGCTGCAGAGAAAGCCCCTTCTTAAAAGGGGATCCTCGGGGTTCCTATTTATCGCGGGGAAAGGGCTGCAGGAGAGTCACCCAGCCCTGAGGGAACATCTCCCCGGAGCAGGGGATGGACAGGCTGGTCCCCTGCCACCCCCGCCCCTCCTGCTGACATTTGCCAGGCTGGAAGGGACGGTGGCATCTCCCTGGTGCCGCAGGTGGTGGCACAGGAGGTGTGACACAGCCTGGCAGGGCCAGGAGGAGGCAGGGACAGGGACAGGCTGCTCCAGGCCCCTTCTGTGGTGGGAAGCGAGGGGATCGTGCTGTTCCCAAAAGGAAAGGTCAGAGCTGGGGGTGAGGAGCCTCCAGGGCAGAGCCAGCAGGGCTGGGACTGATTTTGAGGCAGGACTTGGGGATGTTGGCCAGGAGAAACAGAAATTGTGGCCAGGAGAGACAGAATTAATTGAGGATGGGCAGAAAGGATTGTTGGTTTGAAGGGAAGCATGAAGGGCTCTGCAGGAGTGCAGGATGAACAATTCCTACCGGCCTGGAATGCCCCCCTGGACCTCAGAGGGACCCAGGATGGGTCCTGGATCCATTGGAGCTGCTCAGGTTTGGTCTCAGGCTGGGCAGGCTCCAACCCTCAGTGCCAGGGGCAAGCCCCTGCTGGGCTTGGGCTCACTCCCGGGGCTGCAGGGTGGGATTTCCCTTTGCTACAGTCAGATGGGAATTTTCCTTTCCCATATGATTTACAAAGCTTGCAATAGACTCCGAGTGGGTTCAGGGATGGTTTCTTTCTCTGCCCAAAAATTCCATTTAGCACTCAAAACTTGGGAGGGGAAAGGTAATGACAAAACTGGACAGGGGCAACATTTTTAGGACACATTTGGACAACTGCAGCTGTCTAAGGAGGCTCTGCCATGGAAGTCATAAATCCAGCACTGACTGATGATGGAAAGAGAAGGAATCTCTGGAAAATTGGTAAAGGGAAAGGTGGAGGCAACCAAATAAGAGAAGCAAAGTGAAATATAGCCCAAGGAGAATGTAAAAAGATGAAGAAACAATTAGAGATGAGAAATCAGTCCTAGGAGGGAAAAGGACTCGAGCACCAGCAGGAAACTCAAGAGGCTGCATCCCCTGGAGAGGGAGGGAGAAGGCAGGACTGCAGAAGTGGAAGCAGGGCTGGGAAATGCCATGAGAGCAGGATCTGCAATTCAGGGCAGGATCTGTGTTTCAGTGTAGGTTCTGTGTCTCAGGGCAGGATCTGTGTTTCAGGGCAGGATCTGCGTTTCAGTGCAGGATCTGTGTTTCAGGGCAGGATCTGTGTTTCAGGGCAGGATCTGTGTTTCAGGGCAGGATCTGCGTTTCAGGGCAGGATCTGTGTTTCAGGGCAGGATCTGTGTCTCAGGGCAGGATCTGTGTTTCAGTGTAGGATCTGTGTTTCAGGGCAGGATCTGTGTTTCAGTGCAGGATCTGTGTTTCAGTGCAGGATCTGTGTTTCAGGGCAGGATCTGTGGTTCAGGGCAGGATCTGTGGTTCAGGGCAGGCAGCCTGGCTGGTGCCTCTGCCCTCCCACGGTGGCCATTCCCGTCTGCTCCCGAGCTTTGTGGGGAGGATGGTTGCCTCTGGAATGAGCAGTAGCTTTGCTGCCTTCTCGGAGCTGCTCTGCTGCCTGCCAAGGCATGGCTGGGAGGGCGTGGAGCAGGCGTTCCTGTCATTCTGGAGCCGTGGATGCCTTTGGGGTGAGTGTGTGACAGGTATGGAGACAAACCAGGACAGCCGTGCCGCCCCCCTGGCCCTGCACGGGGATGGCCTCGGTGATAAGGAGGTGGGAATGGGGAATCACAGAACCACTGAGGTTGGGAAAGACCTCTCAGATCATCGAGTCCAACCTTTGGCCACTCTGCCAGCTGGAAGAGTTGGAGGGGAAATGGGGTTTTCCCAGTTGAAGGGCTGTGGGAAGGGGTTGGGTACCTGGGATGCTGCTGGGCTCTGGCATCGGCGTTGCCCCCAGGAGTTTTGCTGCTCTTAGTTTGCTCTTTATTTATCACCCTGGGGTGTCTCCACCCCAGTGCCAGGGGAGTTGTCCAAGACAAGTGTCCAGCCTAATTTATACTCCCAGAGCCAGGAAGGGGAATGTTGGTTTATTTTTAATGCCAATCCCCTCTGCCTTGTGCCATGGGGCTCTGGTTTTGGGGAAAGCAGGGAACAAACAATCCCAAGCAAATGAAACTGTTCTGCTTTTGCATCAAATGGCATCAAATATATGTATGATATGATCAGATACGATGCTGTGGTTTGTTTGGAAGGCACAGGTCAGCGTTGTCACCTCTCCTGGTCACCACACTCGTCCCCATGGTGACTAGGGCTGTGGCCAGTGCTCCTGGGAACATGGGCACCCCTCTCACTGCCACTTTGCTGAGGTGGTTTATCCTTGGCCAGCCCCACAGGAGGTGAGGAGTGGCCCAGGGAATTCCAAACTTCCCATGGGAAGGTGGCAGCCCACGGGCTGGGGACCTGGGCAGGAGCGTGGCTGTGTTAGGGGTGTGAACCACGGCTCAAATGTGGACAGGAGCTGTCCTGCTGTGCAAGGAGCCCTTGGAGCATGGAGATACCTGTGCAGTGTCTGTATCCACCCCTGCAAAGCAGCTGCCTGGGTTTATAGTCCCTGGGTAGAGATTGTGCTGCTGCTGACACACACACAGGGCTTGGAGGTGCCCAGATGTCCCTCCAGGCTTGGTGTGTGATTCCTCAAGGCCTCAGTCCGAGGCACAAAGGCTTTGGTGCAGGGGCTTGCTGAGCAGCAGGAGGACAGAAACGCAGCGTGGAGGTGCCACCCTGCTCGTGGAGGTGTCACCCTGCTCGTGGAGGTGTCACCCTGCTTGTGGAGGTGCCACCCTGCTCGTGGAGGTGTCACCCTGCTCATGGAGGTGCCACCCTGCTCGTGAAGGTGTCACCCTGCTCGTGGAGGTGCCACCCTGCTCGTGGAGGTGTCACCCTGCTCGGTGGTGACCAGCAGCAGGGCCCAGATTAGACAGGAGGCTGTGCTCTGATGACTCATTGTCCATCCAGGTGCCACCTGCCAGGACCTGCCACTGCCGCCTGCCAGGACCCTGCTGCCTGCGTGGGCACTGTCCCTGCTCACGTTCCCAGGAGTTGGGGGAGAAGATGCTTCCCAGTTACCACACATTGTCCGTCCTTGGCTGCCCCGGCAGGAATCTGAGCCCCAGCTAAGGATGAAACCCTTCTCTTTCTTTGCCAGTTTTGACGATTCTGTGGGGACAACTCCCTCGAGATCTTTCAGCTCACACAGGATATGAGACACCAGAGCTGGATCCCCGAAGGATAAGACACAATCCTTCACTCCAATCGTGCCATCCTTGCCTGGCAGTAGCAGAAAGCCATTTTCTGCTGTATTTTTTTAGTCTTGAGTAATCCTAACCAAAAAGTGACTGCATCCCCTGCGAGCGTATTCCATTAACCTTAAGCACCTGCTGAATTCTCTTCCTCCAGCCGCTGAGGAAACAGGTCGTGTTCTCAGGGAACTTTCTTCCTTCCCCCTCCCCTCCGGGGTGATTCATCCGAGGGTGCCTCATTTCATTTCTCGAGGGTGCCTCGTTTCTCCGGGGATGAGTGGAGAAGCGAGAGGCGATTGCATCAATGCAAACGGGGCCGGAGGAGTCGCTGATCCCGGCAATTTCTGTACAAATGCTAATTCCAGGGACAGCCAAGCCGGGTCCGAGCTGGGGTTTCACACGAGGAGATCCCCTGCGGGTTTAGCCAGGAGTTCCAATTCCTTTGTGTTACAATTAATCAGAGAAACGTGCGGATTTCTGAAGGAGCCACAGGGATGGGTTATCCTGCTCAGAAGTCGCTTGGAATTTTTTCAGGCTGTGTCTTTGCAGAAGGAAGGGGTGTCCACCTCTTCCCTGGATAGATGGGACAAGCCAGAGGGACATCACCTCCTAAATCTGTGTCTCCTGCCCCTGCCCTGCCCCGCTTCTCTCCGCAGGAATCCTCACCCTCACCCACAGCTCCTTCAAAGGATGGCAATGGGAATACCGAGCACTTTGTTGTTAATAATAGGGACAATTTAGAGATGAGCTGCTGAGGGATTAAAGGGCTGCTGGACTGGTTTTGGAGGTGGGAATAATGGAGCTGAATAAACGTGTGGAGCTGAATAAATCCCACACGCTCCTCCTTTCATCTTCCTTACATGGAACTCGTTAATGTTTGACTTCCAGTAATTTATGGAAAGCTCAGTTATCGTTCCCACACCGCTCTTACGGATTTCTGTGCACGGAAAGCACTCTCTCATTGCACAGCACAGGTTTTTATTGGCCACTTCTTGTGATCCCGAGCCCTGCTCTGTCCTCCTGCCTTCGCAGTGAGCCCTGGAACCACAGGGCCGGGTGTGGAGGAAGCAGACAATGTCACCCAGCTCTGTAAAAAGCTGGAGTCCTTCAGATTTCAGTGCTGTCATCACTCTGAAGGTGATTTAAAATAAAACACACCTGAAAACGTTCCATATCAGACCCTCAGAGCTGTAGATGAGCTCCTTGACCACTCCTCTCATTCCTGCACAGGTCTTGGGACAATCCATTTTCAAATGGAGTTTCAGGTCACAGCTGGGGCCTCTCAATCTTCCTAAACAGGAGAGAAATTACAGTAAATAAGTGACCAAAATGAAAACCTTGTGTCCCCTTAGCATCCTGCCCCTGCCACTTCTGCACATCCCTGGTCTTTTCCTCCTGCAAGAGGTGTCTGCCTCATTTCCAGCCCCATCTCTGGGAGTCAGGAGGAGAGACAGGGCTTGCTGTTGTTGTGTACAGCTGGGATTTGCCCTGGAAAGGGTGGATAAGGCAACCCCAAGCTCCTTGGCTGAGGACAGAAGTGCTGAGGCTGACAGGGCATGGAGGCAGGGCCGCATCCATCGAGTGCAGCGGGTCACCACGACTGAAACCATGAGATCACCAACGAGCCGAGCTCCACCCCGCAGGGAAACCTTTTTATATCTCCCTGGCAGGTGCCAACCATGCTCTCACTGCCTGCAGAAGGGGCTTGCCAGGGCGCAGAGCAGGAGAGCCCCGTGGGCTGCGGTGCCGTCCCCACTGGGAGCCGGGCTCTGGGAAAACAGGTTGTGTTTGCCCAGGTGTGATGCCCGCTCCACCCGTGGGTGCCTGGCCCTGCCTGGGTGCTGTGTGAGCTGCAGAGCCTCTGCAGGGCCGTGTTGTGTCTGCCTGTGATACCATCAGCTCCCTGCCAGCCCCGCTGCAGCGGCGCCGCTCCGCTTTGGTGAGGGAAGCAAAGCTCGGTGTGAACCCAACCGTGCCGGAGAGTTTTCCACACAGGTTCAGCCCTGTAAGCCCTGGGAGTGTTCACCAGGCCTTGGCTCAGCTGCTGTGCTCCACCCTTTGATGTGGGTGAGGAGGATCAGGGGAAAAATTCGGGATTTACTCTCCTGGAGGAGCAGCTACTGCTGAGCGAGCGATTGCCCAGGGTGGATTTGGAAATGAGATTTAAGCTCTGGGGCGGCTTTGGAAAGAGTTAGTGGGGATGTGTTGCACAAGAGGCCAGCGGGGGCTCTGTCCCTCTCCCTGCCCTGTGCAATTGTGCATTTCTGATCTGGTTGTCAGTGCTTTAATGGGATGGAAGATCTGCAGGACTCCTCGAGAGCAGCATCCTCCGAAATCCAGTGATTTTGGGAATTGCCACTTGCACTCCTCCAGGCTGTCTGTATGACTCCAGCAGGGCTGAAATAAATGTGTTTGCTGTGGGGTTACTCCTGTGGGAAGTGAGAAATGGGGTCAGTTTTAATCGGTGAAGTTCTATGAGGAAGGGATGGGAAGGAGAGCTGGTGGATGCTCCACACCGGGCAGAGAATTTCTGAGGGGCATAAAGTCTTCAAAAGGAAGATTTTCCTCTTGTCCTTGGTGGGAGACAGCAGCATGAGCCGATGGAGAGGATATCCCTGGTTTTGTGGGAGGAAGCAAACCCCTGGCTGAGCGCTCATTTACCAGGCACCGTTGGACTTCCTAAAATAAAAACCCTTCTGCATTTTCCCCTGACGCCGAGATATTTTGTATAAAACATTCACACTGACCACCCCAAATCCGCTCACAAGTTTTCCAAGAAATCTTTGGAGGAAATCAGAGTTCAGAGCTGAATTCCACAAGCGATGATGCTGAGTGGGGAAGGATTTGCACTGCTGCAATCCAAATGTCCACAAACACTTCTTTCTTAAAATGTGGGATGATTTCGGTGTGGATCCCCTCCAGGCATTCACAGGCACCTGCTGCTATCCCACTTCTGTCAGATCCTTGGCTCTTTGCCATCTGGATGATCGTTGTTTGCTATTTTCTTGGGAGGATTTGGTGGTGTCTCCATGTTTTTTCACATTCCATGACCTCCTACCTCTGTGTTTCACAGGATTGCAGGAACTGGGAGGGAACTCTGGAGACCACCCCAGCATCCCACCAGAATCCCTTGCTCGCAGCAGGGTCAGGGAGAGCAGCTTGCTCAGATCTTTATGCTTGGATTGTGGCAGGAGGGAGCTGAAATCCCATCCCAGACCTTCCTTGGTGTGGAGTCCAAAGGCAGGTGGAGGGGAGAATCTGTTGTTCCTACAGGGAGAAGGTTGTTCTGCTCGTGGTTAACTTGTTTGGCTTGGGTTTAAGTCTGTCTTAGTTGGAGTATCGGCAGAGGAAATTGGGTGTAAGCCAGGCTTAAGGACAAGTCTGCACTCTGCTGGCATCACACCAAGAAAAGGGAATTACAGTGCCACAAACCAAGAGGAAAGCCAGGGATCCAGGGGCAGCCACAGCTTCCCTGGGCACCCTGTGCCAGGGCCTCCCCACCCTCACAGGGAAGAATTCCTTCCCAATATCCCATCTAACCCTACTCCCTGTCAGTTTGAAGCCATTCCCTGTGTCCTGTCACTGCTGTTCCTGCTGATTTGCAAAACCACTTAGTGCAAAGCACTGAGACAATCCACAGGGAATTTTTTTCCTCTTCATCCTCTCCTTGACCCCTTGGGAAGTGTCCCATGGGAGCCATTTCAAACTCCTGCCACGACTCTGTGGGCAGCAATCCATCCCCATTGACTGGAAAGGGAATTTTGACTTTCTCATCAGCTCTTCACCCTGTGGAATGGCTGTCCTTGAGCCTGGGATTAATTAGGACTAATGACCAAAAATGTCATCATCAGGCTTCCTCCTCTCCTAGGACTGACCTGGAACAAAAGAAGGGAATGTAAAGGAGCGAATTCCAGCTGGGAAGTTGTTTGCAAGGCTGTGTGCATCCCTTGCTTTGTGGGATGTGGCTGATCCATCCTGCTGAATCCAAGATTCCCACAGGTGCACAGGCACCTCTCAGGAGCAGAGGCTGCAAGATTTCCTCGGCCAACTTCTGTTTTGAATATTAACCTTTGCCTCGTGAACCTTGAGGAGCTCAGCTCCCAGGGCAGAGGAAATGTCGGAAGGGGTCAGGCGAGCTGTGCTCTGCCCGTGTCCCTGGGAGCAGCCAGCAGCATTCCAGGACAACATCTGATTTTGTGCTTTTACGAGGCAGATGTTTGGGAGAAGGGCTGAGCTGTTTATCCGAGCTGCCATCGCCCAGCCCTCCTCCCTCGGCGCGCGCTCACGCCCGGAGCCCATAAATAAAGGATTCCTGGGATTATGCCGCTGTTTGGGCTGCCCTGTCTTCCATCAGGACGAGCTGCCAACCCCGCTCCCCCTGCACCTCAGTTCCACTGGGGAATAAATCAGGGAGGGCAAAATCCTCTCCCGGTGACACGGGGATAAATCCGGGACGGCCGCGCTGACGTCGGCGCTGGGGTGGAATTGCGAGGGGGAGTTTGACTCCTTGATTTCAGAGCAGTGCTGCTGATTTACACCAAAAGAACTTGGGCTCAGCCTGGCCTAGGACCGAGCAGCAAGGCAGGGTTTGCTCTGGGATGCAGCGCTGATGGCAGAGCAACTCCATGGATTTTGCTGGAGTTGAGTTGATGGAAATGAGTTGTAGCTTCACCACGCTCTGGGTCTCAGGGAGCTCCAGATCATTAATGAAAGAAAGGATAAATCCTATGTAAAGTGATTAATCCCATTGCCTGACCCTGTTCCAGGAGAGTCCCACAGGGAGGAATCCCACCCTTGGGGTTGTGTTGGGATGAGGATGGAGAGCAAAGCAGTGGTGCCTTCATACCCTGATGGAGACCAGGGAGATGTCCATGGAGGGACTGGAGATCCCAGCTGATCCCAGCATGTGGAGGAACAATTTCCACCAGGGGAGGAACTGCCCCTGGAAGTGGTGCCAAGAGCTTTCCTGGAAGGGTGGGAATGCTGCTCTGGGCTGCACTTTTCTCCTCTAAGAGGACACGAGAAGTAGTTGAAGGCAGCAGTCAGGGTGTTAATCCTTGCTCGCTTGTTCCTCTAGGATTTCCCACTTTTTTTTTAAAGGATTGGAAGAATTGAAAGAATGTAAAAGAGGTGCTGGCCCCTCTGTGCTGTGGCTCCAGCCTGCAGCCTGTGGGTTTAAGCAGTCTGTGGATATTTCCTCTTGCATATTAATATTAATAATTATGGATATGAAGTGGATATTTCCTCTTGAAGCTATAGGGCTTCCCAAACAACCTCACTGCCTAAAAGGACTTTGTAAAGGAGTGCCTGGAATTCTGGTGGCTGCTCTCAGGGAAGCTGGAGAGCCCAGTGGTCACCTCAGAGCCTGCCAGCCCTGCCCCATAAATGCCCCTGGACACAGGGTGATTTACACCCCTCTCCTGGTGGCACCTGGCCAACCCTGAATTGTTCATAAGTGACTTTTTTAATGGCTCAGAGTGGCTTGGGTTGGCCAGGGTGAGAGGCAGCCATGTGTGACACGGCTGCTTTCGAGGTCCAGGAGAAGCACCGGGTGACCTGGAGGTGCCACCGGGCAGGACGTGGGGTCAGCAGCTCTGGCTGGACCTGGGACCCGCTCAGAGTGACCCCAGAGGTGCCTCCGTGTCCCTCCTCAGCTGGAAGGTGCCCATGGAGGTGCAGTGAGAGGTGACAGAGTTATCCCAGTTTTCCCACCCGTTTTGTTCTCACTGCATGACTCTGCTGATGGTGGAGTTTGCCAGGAGGGAAATCAAACTGGGATTGTTGCCATGGGAACTGGAGTTTGGATGGGAAGCTCACCCAGTGGGGCAGCAGGAAGAGGGCTTTGGAATTCTGTCTCCTGTCAGACTGTGGGGCTTGGATTGGAACACCACACGGTCATTGTTGTGATAATCTTGTGAGATATCCAGAAACTTCCTCTGTTTTCCTGGGAAAAATGAGGCCAGGATCTCAGCCCCTGACCTGGGAGGGATGGGGGCAATGAGCAGCACCACTCTAATGAGCAAAGCTCTCTAATTACGACAGCAGCAATTAAACCCCAGTGGCTGAGGGATGCAGAGCTGGAGGCACAACCTCGCTATGCTCTGTAGCTCCATTTCCTGAACGCAGAAATGGAATTATTTTGGAATATTCCCTTTTCCTTCCCACTTGAATCCTCAAGTGGCTTTGCCCTGGGAGCTCTGGGAATGGTTCAGGTTTCCTTGGAAGCTGACAAGCACCATCTATAGGATTGCTGCAGAAGAGCCCTCGGGATCCCAGCTGATGAAAAAGTGCAGGGGAGCTTCACTCCGAGTTTCCAGATTTGTTCTGGAAAAACTCCAGCGTGCTCAGCGTTCCACAGTGCACAAAGTCACGGCTTTCACCATCCATCCCTCATGTCCCCCCTGGATAAACTGCTGGGCCTTGGTCCCACGGGGGAATGCTGCCTGTGGAAATTGCTGGAATTGCAGAGCCGGGATTATTTCACGCAGGGATTTTCTAAAGAGCCCCTAATCTGCAAGATTTCCAGTTTTCCTCAGGAATTGCAGGGGCAGGACAAGGGGGAATGGCTTCAAACTGAGAGAGAGGAGGTTGAGGGGGGATGTTGGGAAGAAATTCTTCCCTGAGAAGGGGGGGAGGCCCTGGCACAGGTTGGGAGGGAAGAAGGGAGCAAGGAAGGAGGGAAGGATGGATAAACACACTTTGCAGGGCAGATGGAGTGCAAACAATCTTTTTAAAGAGATGCTGGCAAGGGACACTGGTGCAAATCATCCCTGTCACGTTGGAACTTCATCCTTGATTTGCACAAGAAATACAACTCCAGTTGGGATACCCAGAATTCTTCTGAGAGAGGCATTGTGTTCCCAAAGAACAGATATGGGGTTTTTTTTCCCTCTCTGCAGATCCATTTTGGCTTTAAAGCTGTTTTCTTCTCCTACACGCACAGATGATAATCTTTTATGTGTCCTTATTAGAAAATATCACTTCCAGAAAATAAAAACACAGGCATATTCTGTACTTGTTCCTTTCTCTCTCTCCGAATTAATTTCCCATTTTTCCATCTGACTCGTCGGTCGTTTGATATCTTCACAATCAAGGAAAGAGCTTTAATCTCCCTCCTGGCTTCGCCATCTGAATCCCTCCTCTATCCCAACCTCTCCATGCTAAATTAATGCTGTTTTCCTTTCCTTTTTTTCCCCCCACAGAGATCCCTGGATGTCCAGGAGTGGTCGAGAGCTGAATGATCCAACCTCTGTTCCTCACTGCCCTGAGCTCGTGAGGGCTCTGGAGAGATCCAGTGGGAGCCTGGCCTGGCTCCCCTGAGCCGGGGGATGCTGTGGGAAGTGATTGCCTTGGCAAAGGTCCTCATCCCAACCCATCACCCATCACGCAGCACCTCCAGGAGAAGCTGGGGAAGGACAACCAAGGGACCAGGAGAGGCTCTGAGAGCCTTGGAGGACACCGGGAAAGAAGGAACTGAAGGAGGGGAATGGCCAAACCACGACAAAAGGTGCTGAGGGGTTTTTTCCCCTTGGAAAGCCCTTTCCAAAAGGGAGCACCAGGAGCAGGTGTGGTCTCCAGGTGGTTTGGAAGAGGCACAGCCAGGTCACTGCCTCAGGGCCAGCTCAGGAGAGTAGCAGGACGTGCTCATGGCAGCCTGTCCACGTGCCAGGTGGGGATCCAGGTCAAATGGGAATCTGTCCAAGATCAAGAGAGAGGAGTGTGGAAGATTCCTTCCATTTATTCTGTGCTTGTTTCTCCTTCTGGTGTCTTCTCTGTCTACCTCTTCTTCTCTAGAGAGCACGGGGGGCCCTGACTGTCACCAAGGAGCAGAAGGATTGGCACGGGGCGAATCCTGCCCCATGCAGACGGAATGTGGCCTTTGTTCGCTCCTTGCTCCAAAAAACCTCCAACTGTCCTGCCTGGACCTCAGCCTTTGGAAAGGCTGGGACCTGGAAATCCTTTTCCTTGCAGGAAGTCACATTTTAGCAGGACCAGCCACCCTTGGGAGCCAAGACTGACCACCTGAGGCTCACGGCAGAGCATCCGTCCCTCTCCTGCAGCTCTGGGAAGGAGCACATTGAGCTCCTGATTTTGGATTGTGGAAAACTCATTGAGCAGAGAAGGGGATGGAGATGGAGGGAGTGACGGTCTCAGGCAGGAAACAGCAGGAAAAACAGACTGAAATCCATAGGAAAATGTGCACCTTGGACTTGGCTCAGCTGCAGCTCTGTGGTCACTGAGCTGCTCGCAGACCTGGGCAGGACGTGGTGGTACTGAGCTGTGGGAGCCCCATCTCAGCCCTTCCCTCTCGGGCTTCCAGCTGCCAAACCTTTCCCTCCAGTGCAATCCTATTTATTTATTTATTGTTCTCGCTGCTTGATGTGAAGCTGCTACAGGAGCCCCCTCCCCACAAACCCCCAGGGCTGCGTGAGGGCACTGAGCAGAGGGGCAGGACACGGGGACACCTCCCACCAGACCAGGAGCAACCTTCTGGTGAAGGTGTCCTGCTGTGCTGGGGTGGACTTGGTGGCCTTCAAGGTTCCTTCCAACCAAAACCCTTGTGTGTTTCTGCAGGGTTTGAAAAGGGTGTCCCATCCCTGGAAGTGTCCAAGGATGGTTGGATGGAGCTCTGAGCACCCTGGGATGGTGGAAGGTGTCCCTGCCCATGGCAGGGGGTGGAATGAAATGATTTTTAAGGTCCTTCCAACCCAAACCATTCCATGATTCTATGGGGTGGGCACAGGAGGGAAGAGGAAAAGCTGAGACCAGAACTGCTGTCCCTGGGGTGAGGATGCAGTTTTGATCTTTCAAGGACTAAGAGCAAGCTGGGCAGGGCTTTGTTGGGAAGGACAGAGGCTGCAGGGCTTGGAGTGCCCCTCTATCCCGATTTTCTTCGTGCAGGGTCTGTGTCTGTGAGAGTTGCTCACCTGGGGGGCTCTCAGTGCCCTGCTGCTCTCCCACAGCTCCCATGCCTTCAGGATACCCTGAAATCCCTTGGCACAGCTCCCAGCTGCTCCAGGAGAGCCTGATTTCTCCCGTCCCTCTGAAGGGCTTTGCCCAAACCTGCTGAAGGGAGATATTTCCCAACGAAAACCTGTTTCGCAGAAGATTCCTGGCTGGCTCCAGTCCCTTATTACATACTGGAAACACCATCCTTGGGATTGTTTTCAGCTTAGGGACGTGCATGGGGTTCTCTTTGTCCCCAGTCCCTGATGTGCAGGGTTGCAGGATGGAAGGGATGAAGCAGATCCGATCCTTTTCCAGCCCAAAAGCAGGGACCTGCCTTGCAGAGCTGTCCAAATCCCTCTGCCCATGACCCTTCAGGCTTGCTCCATGGATCCCATTGCCTGGTGGATCTATTTTTAGGCGCCCTGACCCCGGGGTGACTGTGCTGTCCCCTGGGAGGTGGCTCCGTGCTCCACGGCAGGAGCTGCCGGGAGTTTCCCACCTGCGTTTTCTCCTGGAAACCTCATTCCGTTTTTCCCAGTGCTGTTCCTCCAACACTTGCTGTTCCCTTTGTCCTGCCACTCGACCAGGGCTCCTCTTGCCCTTCCAAGAACCTCCCTGGCTCCCTGATTGCTGCTGCTCCCTGTCCTCCCCGTGGCACGGGATGAGCCTGGTCATTAATGAGTCTGTCAGGGATCCAAAGCCACCCCTGGAGCGGCCTCTGGGCTGCTCCCTCCCTCGTGTGGGGTGCAGGGAAGGGGCAAACAGAGCCAAAATGGATTCGGTGGTGGCACTGAGCACTCGTATCCCAAAATATCGGGAAGAAATCCTTCCCTGTGAGGATGGCGAGGCCCTGGAATGGATTTCCCAGAGAAGCTGTGGCTGCCCCATCCCTGGAATGGCCAGGTTGAAACCTTGGAGCAGCCTGGCGTGGTGGAAGGTGTCCCTGCCCCTGGCAGGGGTGGGAATTAAATGATCCTAAATGTCCCTCCTAACCCAAGCCATTCCAGGATTCTGTGATCCCATGGGGAGCAATCCCTGGCAGGGACAAGTGCACGGCCAAGGTCCAGCTCAGCAAAGCCCAGCCTGAGCACTGGCAGTGGGGATGCTCCAGTATTCCCTGTGGAGATGGACTGGGAATGGTGTGGGGCAGGGAATTGTGGTCTGTCCTGCCTGGGAATCGCATCCGTGGGCTGGGGCTGCAGCTCTGCGTGGCAGGAGGAGCTGCAGGGAGCTGGGAGCGCGCGGGGGGCTGGCCTGGGGAGGGTCACGGCTCTGTCGCCCAACAAATCCTTCCGACAAATAAAGAATGGAAAGTCCTGCTCTTCCCACTCTTCTCTCCCACGAGTGGCACCACAGGGAGGGGATGCACATGGATGGTGGGAACAGAAAGGTGCCAGGATTGGCACGGGGTGAATCCTGCTCCGTGCAGACGGAATGTGGCCTTTGTTCGCTCCTTGCTCCAAAAAACCTCCAACTGTCCTGCCTGGACCTCAGCCTTTGGAAAGGCTGGGACCTGGAAATCCTTTTCCTTGCAGGAAGTCACATTTTAGCAGGACCAGCCACCCTTGGGAGCCAAGACTGACCACCTGAGGCTCACGGCAGAGCATCCGTCCCTCTCCTGCAGCTGTGTCTGCACTGAGTCTGGGAAGGGCTGTGGCAGAGCCTCTCCGTGGATTCCTGGTGCTGGTGGGTGATGGGTGGCAATAACTCCAGGTGGGAATGGGCTATGGGAGCGGGCTGGAGAGGAGCTGAGCAACAGCAGGGCCGTGGCTGTGGGGCTGCAGGAGGAGAATGCGTCAAACAAACCAAGGAGGAGGAAAAAAGAGGGTGAAAGGCGATGGAGAAGGTGCTGAGCATCCCAAGGGTTTCACAGGAGGCCAGCAGAGGAACCTGGAGTCCCCTGTGTGGCCCTGTGGTGGGTGTGTTCTTCACCCAAATCCCGGATCAGCTCCTTAATCCCTCCTCTCCATCCCAGCTGTTCTCCGCGGTGCCCCGGGGCAGGGTGGCAGTGACAGCGGTGCAGCAGGGGAAAAGATTCATCCCCAAACAATGAAAGAATCAAAATGACGTATTTCCAACGGAATTCATGACCAATCACCCCAATTAAAACCAGTGGAGATCCTGGAGAGCCCTAATCCATAAGGATGCTCCAGGCAGCAGCGCCCTGGGGGGTTGCACTGCTCTGGCAGGAGCTGCAGGCAGCACTGCCAGGGGAATTTGGGAATTTGGGAGAAACTGCACAGATCCCTGTGGAGTCACCCCCTGCTTTTTAGTGCCACTGAGACCCCCCAAACTCAGCAGCTCATCCCTGCTGTCTGTGGACACTCCCAAAGTCACCTCCTGTGCCACCCACCCACATCAGAGCCTTGCCCAACCTCTGAGGCCTCCAGGATGGATTTTCTCCAGCTCCCAGCCTTTGAACCTGGATTTACAGAGCTCTGGGGTCAGCCCTGGCTTTTGGAACTGGATAAACCCTGAGCCTGATTTGCCAAGAGCCCACACAAACTCCAGACAGCCCAGGAGGTGGCCAAACATCTTCCCGAAGTTCCTAAAGCTTGAGAGCAAAGAGCTGCGAGGAGACGATTGCAGCAATAAACCCTTTCTTCATCCTTTCATGGTCCGAGGTACGAACATGAATTATGGCAGCTTCAAACCTCCCGAGAGCAGCATTTCAAATCTCTTTCTTAAGCGGCTGCTAATTGTTCAGCCGAGATGTCAGCGCTTGCCGGCCCAGTGAGGCTGTTTTACGAGGCACTTTAATCCTTCCAGGAATCCACCGACCCCTTTTCCACCCGCAGATCCACCCCTTGCTCCTTCTTTTCTGTCCTGTTTGTCCCCCCGAGGCTCTGGCACTTCCAGATGTAAACGGGTTCCTAAAAACCCCACATCTGGCCGGATTTGGGGCTACCTGGCAAACAGCAGAGGCTGCAGGGAAATCAGGGGTTTCTCTTGGGACTGCTGTGATTTTTAGGGTCATTTTGTCAGCAGGGCTGCCAGCCCCCTGCATTCCCTGTGGGACGCCTTCCTGCGGTGCCCTGTGGCTCCTGGGCATGGGTTTTGCTGGAGGATGGAGGAGGATTGAGGGGCTGTGCCCTCAAAGAGCCACGGTCCCCGCAGGTGCAGGCACAGCCACATCCCCTTGGGATGATCCTTCATCTCTCAGCATCCTTTTAAAATCCTGCTTTAAAATAAGCAGCTCCTTTCCCTGCCTTCCTTATTTCCCTTCTGGAGGATTTGTCCCTTTCCCTGCCTTCCCTATTTCCCTTTTGGGGGATGTGTCCCTTTCCCTGCCTTCCCTATTTCCCTTTTGGGGGATGTGTCCCTTTCCCTGCTTTCCCTATTTCCCTTTTGGGGGATGTGTCCCTTTCCCTGCTTTCCCTATTTCCCTTTTGGGGGATGTGTCCCTTTCCCTGCTTTCCCTATTTCCCTTTTGGGGGATGTGTCCCTTTCCCTGCCGCCTTGACCCCAGTATCGTTCCTGAGGCTTTTCCTTCCCAGGGCACAAACTGATTTCTGGGTCTCACAGCCACATTTATTTCAATTCCAGAGGCACAAATCCCAGAAAACATTGGCTGAAACAACCCCCAAGCTGGTGATTTACCAGCATTTTGATTGCTGCAGGAGAACGTTGAATTCCCAGGTGCTCTGGGTTGGTCTCCATGGAAATTGGTAGGAACCTTTGGATTGCACAATCCTGAGGCTGAGGTTTTGTCTCATCAGCTGAGGATGTGATGGGGTCTGCTCTGCTTTGCTCTTTGTGTCACTGAAATTCCTGATGGAAATGGGAATGTGCCCAGCCCAGGCCGTCACCTGACAGCAGGAAACGAAAAACAGGAAGAAGGGGCGGTACAAAAATGGGAATTACGGTCCTAAAAGCACAAAAAAATCCCATCAAAATAAATCTGGGCATTATAAACACCCGGCTGCTTCTCCAAAGCCTGTTATGGCTGGAAACTGGAGAAGTAGGGAATTACCCAGTGCTGCTGTTAACCTTTAACTGCTTTGCTGCAGGTTCTGGCTGCAGCCTGCACGGAGAGCCGGGTTTTGAGGAGTTCATCTTCCTTCAAAGGCCATCCAAGCCAATGGAAAAGCTGGGTGGGAGTCCAGGGATGCAGGTGACAATGAGCTGTGTTTGCAATGGCAACGAGGCAACTGAGCAGGGAGCTCCAGGTGGCCCCAGGTGGCCCCAGGTGTCACAGAAGCTGCCTGGGAAAAGGGCTGGGCCTGGAAGCTCAGGATCTAAATAGTCAAGAAGGGATAAGGAGGAGAATAAAGGCAGGCAGAGGGGACATCCCAGAGGCAGCAACAGCACCCAAAGGGATCCCTGGTTCGGCAGAGGTCAGGAAATGAGGGCTGAAGGAAAGGAGGATTCTTCATCAGGGACAAGCAAAGAGGGATGGGTTCAAGAAAGAGAGGAAATTTAGGCTGGATTTTGGGAAGAAATTGTTCCCTGTGAGGGTGGAGAGGCCCTGGCACAGGGTACCCAGAGAAGCTGTGGGTTCCTGGATCCCTGGAAGTGTCCAAGGCCAGGCTGGACAGGGCTTGGAGCAGCCTGGGACAGGGGAAGGTGTCCCTGCCCATGGAATTCAATGATCTTTCAGGTCCCTTCCAACCCAGCCCCTTCCATGATTCCATGGCTCTGGGCCCATCCCATGGTGGGATAAACTGCCTCTCTCCATGGGATATTTTCCTACAAAAGAGCTGTGGAGCAGCTCAGCTGGAAACATCTGCATCCATCCCAGCCCATTCCGGCCGCTCTCCGCAGCCTTTTCCATGGGTCTGCACTGGCACAGACACAGGGACCTGGCTCTGGGCTTGCCCCTGGGCTGGGAACACAGCAGTGCCCTGCTCTGGGGAGCAGCACATTCCCATTCCCATTCCCATTCCCATTCCCATTCCCATTCCCATTCCCATTCCCATCCCCTCACAATCCCACAGGAGCATCGGCCGCTGCTTCCTGCAAGAAACATTGGGAAAAAAATCATAGAGAGGACTTCCACACCAAGCAGGTTTGGGGGAAGGTTCTGTGTTTTGTTTTGAAGGTTTTGTGTTTTGAAAAATCATTTCAGATGTTTGTTTCGAGAAAACAAAGAAGTCCCAGCTCCATGGTGGCTTCGTTCCCCTTTCCAGTGGGAGGGGAGTGCCCTGACCCAGGGATTGCTCCACTTCCCCCACCCTCCTTCAGCTGGAGAAGTTCTGTGATTTTGATGGGTTTTAAACAGCAGAGGAGGGGGTGGGGGAGAAACAAGAACACCCTCAGCATCATCTCCACGAGTGCATTGCAGGACAGAGCAAACAAAGAGGAAATTAAATTTTGCACTTTTATCACCCAAACCAAAGCGCAACGAATGCATCAGTCCAAAATGAAACTGTCCCTGTTTCAGAAGCTTCCCCCAGGAAAGTGTGATCAGAAATGGTCAGTAGATACCTGAGTGATGAATTCAGTCGATATCTGAGTGATGAATTCAGTCAATACCTGAGGGATGAATTCAGTCCATTTCTGAGGGATGAATTCAGTCCATTTCTCAGTGATTAATTCAGTCCCTTTCTGAGTGACTTCACCTGCTGGAGCCCAGCCCTGCCCAGGAGGACGTTCCCCCCTGAGCAGCAGTGCCAGGGAGCAGAACCTGATGGGACAAGTGCCAGCTGCTGCCCCAGCCCTTCATCCAAGGTGACTCTATCGCGTGGTGCTGGCTGAGCTGAGCTCAGAGCTGGGGGATGTCCCCAAGGTGGGGGACAGACCCAGATCCTGTGGGTGCAGAGCTCACCCAGAGCCCCGGGAGCATGGCTGCCACCTCCAGCCCTCTCCCAGGACAAGGAGGGGGTGACAAACCCCTGGGAGGGACATACCCTTTCCTTCACTATCAGCCCCGCAGGCAGATCTCTCAGGGCACCGTCTCGCTGTCCCCTGGGTGGCATTTCCAGCATGAAGTGTCCCCTCAGGTCCCCAGGGGGGATCTGGCAGCTGGCAGACTTGGCTTTCCTCTCGGCACGTGGTTTGTTTGTCATGGGAGCTCTGGTCATGTTCCCCTGAAGGTTTTGGGAGATAAATAAAGCTCCTGCCAGGCAGGAGGGATTTCTTTCTGCAGCAGCCATTTATCCTTCATGGCTTTGCCTAGGATTTATTGCCTGGCTTTTCTTCTGGAGCAGAAAAACTCGGAGGTGCCTGGAAAATGTCCCTTCTGCCTGGTTTTTGGGAGGTGTTTCTTGAACCCAAACTGGATCTCCCCTCTCATTTAAATGGTTGTAAATCCCATATCGCTGCAGCCCCTGCAGGACTCACACACAGCAGGCCCTCCAGAGATCCTAAAGCTCTGCTTTTCCCTGGAAACCTCTCCCAAGACCTCACATAACCCAGCTTCCAGGGCCCCTTCTCAGGGGATTATTAGGGGCAGAAAAAGGAGCCTGACTCACCGAGCCCTGCACCTGCGTCTGGAATTCCCCCCAGGCTCACGGCAGGGCTGATTTTCCAGCTGCTTTTCAGGATTAACCCCCCCAGGGCAGTGCCCTGACTCCCTCCTGCCGTGGGCAGGTGTGTCTCTGTGGTGACAGAAGTGTCCCTCACGCTTGGCCTGGGACCTGGGGCAGGGAGCAGGGGGTCCCAGCAGCTTCACCCACACAGCCATCCCTGTTTTCCTCCATTTCCCCCCATCCTCAGTGGTTTTGAAGCAAAACCATGGAAAATCACCAGGAGTTCTGAGTGGGAATTTCCTTGCAGAGGGCTGAGTTGTGTGTGGATTCCTGGCCCAAGCGCAGGGATAAATCCCAGTGGGAGATGGATTCCTGTCTTTTAGTGATTAATGCAGCCTCCAGCAACATCAAACACTCCTGCTGATGCAGGAGAATTTATGAGCAAGAGGATCATTTACTCTATTAGGGGCTGAATAACAGTTCTTTCAACCTTCCCATAAATAAATTAAATTAAATTAAGGGAAGTGGTCATTCCCCCCATGCCAGGGAATCCCTGAGTGTCCAAGGCCAGCTTGGGATAGTGAAAAGTGTCCCTGCCCACGGAATGAGATGATTTTTAAAGTCCCTTCCAACCCAAAGCACCCCATAATTCTGTGATTTCTAAAGAGGGAGCTTTAGTCCGATGAAGCCTTGTAGGGAGAGAGTGGGACAAGAGCAATAAAGAGGCTCTGACATTAATTGCACCATAATCTTTGCAAATGTGTTCCTGGCTGCCAGATTTGCTCGTTCCATGAGCAACTGCACTCCCACATCCCTTCCCCAGGAGCTCATTCCTCACGTAAATCACAGCAGGTTCCTTCTTCAGCCAGGAGGATTCCTCCTGCTTTTGTTGTAGTTTCTGGTTTAAAACACGGCCTGTCCCTCTGTTTGGTGCTTTTTCCCATTTTTTCCTGGCTCGAGCAAAGCATGATCCCACCAAATCCCTGCTCTGCGTGGAGCCAAAGCCCAGCTGCCCATGGAAAGGTGCCCGTGGTCAGTTTAGGTCTTGCCAGGCAAAAATCAGGGGAATTGGGACCTAATTAAGGAGATAAAAAGTGAGGTAATTCCAAAAATAGCTCTTGTGGGTGGGCAGACCCTGTCTGCCAGGCTGGACCCCCCAGGCCAGGCAGGTTTTGGGCTTTCAGCCTCTCTGTGGGTTTGACATCAAAACCCACACCTGGAACTCAAGGGCTTGCTCAGGTCAGGACATTTGTGGGGATGTTCTTGCCCAGCAATGAAACCCCACAGGACCCCAGGAGCTGTTTCAGTGGGTGGGGGGAGTCTCCACGTGCAGACGCCGAGCTCCTTTCCCTTCCCACCCTGGGAAAAGCCCTCTCCCTGTCCCTGGGAATGGGCAAAGCTGGAGATGACCCCACCAGAGCCAAAACCCACGGGTGGAGCTGCACAGAAGAGGCCAAACCCAACCCCACAGAGCCCAGGCTGGCCCTGTGTGGGACAGGGGGGCTCAGAAGCCGCTTTCTCATCCTGGATTCCCACTAAACCACAACTTCCCCTGAGCCCTGCTCCAGCAGACCTCATTTGACATGGAATTCCGGGCACCAGGCAGGAGTCTGTTTCCCAAAATATCCCTGACAGGTGCCCTTAAAATCCTGGCACCAGAGTGACACCACCGAGCGAGATCCCAAAATGGATTTCATCCCTTTGAGCCCAACCAGATGCAGCCCTGGACCTCCAGGTCACTTTTATTTGTCCAATTTATCTCAGGATTGGAGAGCAGGAACATCCCCATGCCCACAGCTCCCACCTGGCTGCCAGGGCACAGAGCTCGGGGCTGGGGCAAGCTCTGGGTTAAAATAAAATAAATCTGGTTATTAAAATGATTAGAGAGGTTTCTCTGCCCTAATTAAGGTGCCAACAAACCTGAAGTCAATAGTAGGGATTTTTATTTAACAGTAAATGCAGAGGGATGGGGATGGATGGATGGATGGATGGATGGATGGATGGATGGATGG
>VWZW01002322.1:84461-118410 GCA_013397115.1 Edolisoma coerulescens | reverse complement strand
GATGGATGGATGGATGGATTCCCAATGGGAATCTGGAAGGCAAAGCACTGCATGGCACTGGGGTTTTTGGGATTTCTTCCCAGCACTGCCAAGAGGAAATTTGGAACTTCAGCTCCATCCCCTCCTGCATTTTGTCTTCCGAATTCTCCTGCGAAGGCAGGAAGTTCTCTCCAGGACAAGCTCCAGGTTTTCCAGTTGTTATTGTCCCTAGGGATGTCATGCAGAGATAGAGAGGGATTCTGTGATCCTCTGCCTCTGCTGGGACCTGTCCTGTCCCCTCCCCTCCAGCCTGGCACTTCTGGGCAGGGCCAGCTCAGGCTGCAGGGGCTGCAGGAGCAGCTCTGCCCGTGGTGGCTGTGGGGACCCCAGAGGTGACAGTGGCACCAGTTGTGCGACCACACAGGGTGTGAGTCCTTCAGAGCTGCAGGATTTAATTCAAAGGCCTCGGGGGAATTCCTCATTTGTGAAATGTTCTGTGCTCCACAGGGAACAAGGAAAAAAACCCCCAGCAACGCAACTGAAACCAACCCAATCTCCAACAGCAAATCCAGTCGAGTTTCCCTGTTAACCACAGGTCTGGAGAACATTGGATTGAGTCATTTATGGTGCTGAATCGATGGGAATCTCCTGGAGTGACTCCCAGCAGCAGGAGCAGTTCGTGTTTGCAGAGATGGATGTTGGTGCTGCCCAGTGCTGCAGTGCCACTCCTGCCGTGGTCCCCACGTGGGGGTGACACAGGGCGTGGGCCAGCAGGGAAGGGTCCCCACAGCGTGGCAGCTGTGGAGAAATGCCCTGGAAAGAGGTAGGAGGCTGTTCCCTGCCAGGTGTGGAGCCCTGTGGTGTCACAGAGCACAACCCACAGGGGTTCAGGGCTGCTGGTAACAGAAACCACAGCACCGGGGGGTCCCAGAGTGGGGTGGGTGGGAAGGGACCTTAAATCATCCAGTGCCACCCCTGCCATGGGCAGGGACACCTTCCACTGCTCCAAGCCCCATCCAGCCTGGCCTTGGGCACTGCCAGGGATCCAGGGGCAGCCACAGCTTCTCTGGGAATTCCATCCCAGCCCCTCCCCACCCTCACAGAGAAGAATTCCTTCCCACCTCCCCATCCATCCCTGCCCTCTGGCAGTGGGAAGCCATTCCCTGTATCCTGGCACTCCATCCTTTGTAAATTGTCTCTCTCCGTGTTACTTGTGGCTCCTTCAGGCACTGCAAGGCCACAATGAGGTCACCCCAGAGCTTCTCCTCTCCAGGCTGAACAATCCCAGCTCTCCCAGCCTTTCCTCCCAGCAGAGCTGCTCCATCCCCCTGATCCCCTGGTGCCTCCTCACCCAGGACCAAAGGATGCTCTCCCCATCCCTCTGCACTCTCCATTCCCAGCATCAGGCTCTCAGCTCCCTCACCAGGACCCTCTGCCCACTCCAGGCAGACTCTGACCCATCCTGGGACTGTGCAACGAGCAAGACAACTTCACTTTTACAACTTCAGCCGCATTTTCAGGTTTAGAGCAACAATTCCATCCCTTTTTTCCAGCGCCAGAAGGAAAGTCCCAGGGAACTGGAGTGATGCAATCCCTGAATCATCCCGTGAAGAGCAGGGGTGGGCGAGTGCCGGGTGTGAATCACTCCGCTCCTAATTGCAGCCCCCGCTCGGCAGCCAACTGCCCAAGTCGTTGTTTGCTGTCCTATTTTTCCTTTCCTTTGCCCATTTGACAGCGGGTGTTCATTACAGCTTTTTTTATTTGGACTTTCTGAGCCCGTTGCCTTTGGCTCTGGGGCGCCAGTGATTTTTTTAAATGAATTTCCCCCAGCTAGAGAGGAACAAAAGAGCTGGAGGAGAGGGTTTGATTTCCAGCCCCTGGGAGCGCTTTATAAACAGCTCAGCTGATTAAAAAGACAAGGGTGCTCTTTTAATAACAGCTTTTGTCAGGGTTCAGCTAATTAATTTCAGAGGAAAATGGAGCATTTTGGTAAAGCAGCCACTTGAGCTCCTTTCTCTGCTCAGCTTCTCTTTGGCTTCGTGATACAATTTCCGTGTCTCGTTTGAAGGGTGGTGGAAGTTAAGGATGGTTCAGGTCCCTTCCAACCTGGCCAAACCTCAACCTGCTGCCCAAATCCCTGGAAAACGTGGGCAGGGTGGGAATGAGGAGCTGTCCCTGCTGCAGCCTCGGCATCCTGCAGGATAACACAGAGGAAAAGCTGCTGGCAAAAAAAAAAAAGGAATTCAATTTAACCCCTCCTGTCCTGTCCTGCCACGCTGGGGGCTCCTCACTTCACAGGAATCAGGTGTGAGAAGGGAATGGAGAGAATGGGCATGGAAAATTGGGATTCATGGAGTGTGGAGAAGCAGCAGGGAGTCTGTGTGACCTCCCAAAGACGAGGGACCAACCCCATTCCCAGTTTTGCTTGGTTTTCCCTGGATTCCTGATCAACCCCCACTCTCCCAGGGCTGGGAAACACCAGGACAAGCGAGGCAGTGCCAGGCTGGGGGAGCTCAGCAGAGCCCAGAACTCCTTCCCTGGGCACCAAAAAATCAGGATATTGCATCCGGCAGGTCCTGCAGGATAAAACCAGGTTAATCTCTGC
Organism: Edolisoma coerulescens; assembly: GCA_013397115.1. Taxonomy (NCBI): domain Eukaryota; kingdom Metazoa; phylum Chordata; class Aves; order Passeriformes; family Campephagidae; genus Edolisoma; species Edolisoma coerulescens. The sequence goes on along the minus strand of VWZW01002322.1, from coordinate 115,826 downwards.
AATCTCCCCCTCGTTCAGAGGCAACCCCGTCTCTGCTGCCCTCCCCTTGCTCCACTTGAGAAATAAATGTCTGTTTTTGTGCTCAGCCTCTGCCTGTTCCCCACGTACCGCCGGGGAAATGAAGAGCTGTGTTTATTCCAAATGGCTTTATTGGAGCATCAGGAAGCATAAATCAATTCCCAAACGAAGTCCTGTGGTACCCCAGGAGTCAGAGCAGACAAACACAGAGCTTTGCTGGGTTAAATGAATAGCAAGGCAAGATAGAAGGCGAGGCAGGCAGTAAAAATGAGTCAAGTACAATAAACTCCCTCAAATTCAGGGCTCAGCAGTAAATAGCCTGCAGAGGGGTTTTAGAAATCAACGTGGAAAAGCAAATTCTGGGAAGGCCTGAGTGCATTTTGCCATGGAGGAGTCACCCCTGCCTTTGCTGCCCTGGTGGGGGCTGCAGGAGGAGAGCACCCGTGGAAATTTCACAGCAAAATCTTCTGCTTTTCCAGCTGTTCTGAGGAGAGGCAAAACGAGGCAGAAATCCAGATGTTGGGAGAAAATCCAGCCTGCCGGGGATGGAGAGGAAAGCCTAGGGAGGGGAGGGCACTCACACAGCAGCAGCTGGCCCAGGGACACCCCTTTGTCCCCGTCTTTTTCCTATCAGCCAAGGCCTCTCGCCCTGGTTTGAGGGCAAGGAAAAGGAAAGGGCTCGTTTCCCTAAATCCCACAGGAATGGCAGCTGTGGTTTGGCAGGGCTGGGCTGGGAATGAGAGCCCAGCGGTGTCCGGGAGGCTGCTGAGGGAACGGCCTTTAGCCCGGAGAGCAGGAAATATTAACGAGCTGTTAATTAGCCCGGGTTTCTCTCACAGCCACACCCGGCACTCGTGCACAGGTTTGGGCCAGGGGGTGCTGGCAGCATCTCGGCCACCCGGAAAAAGCGTGAGCAGGACAAAATTTGGTGGAGTTTTGCTGTGGCATCACTGAAGTGACATGTGCTGAATTCCACAGGCAACAGACTTCCTGCCAGAAAATAAATCAGCAGAGGTCCAGCAGGATTTGCAGAGTGTCCAACAGAGACTCTTTCCTAAGTGTCCCTTAGGCTGTTGTATCTTTCCAGGTGAAAATACAACAGGATCAAGGGATGTCCAGTGGAGATGAATTCAGAGAGAGCAGAGGGACACATCATGAAGAGCTTTGTGCCAGTTTGTAGGGCAGGTTTGGAAAGAATTTGAGAACAAACCAGCTCCTGTCTGCTGGTTTATCAAAACAGCATCAAGAAGATGTCAGAAGAAAATCTGTCAAGCCCAGCAAAGGACCTTTGAGGAGGAGTTCAGCCGATGCAGGAAAAAAGGATGAGAGAAGGCAGGACAGGGACAAAGCAGGTCCTGTCATCCCCAGAGCTTCTGGGGTGTCAGATAACTCCCAAAATAGGCACAGAAGACAGAGGTGGCTCTGAAGTTCCTGCCAGGTTTCCCAGGGGTGCATCCCTGCCCCTCAGGTGCTCTGCCACCTCCAGAGCACACAGCTCAGCCTTCTGCCACACCATGAGGTTAAAATGGGAAAAGCCAGCTGATGGGTCAGGGAAATCTGGGAGAGACTCACGATGCTCTGGAGTCATAGAGGAATTAATGAAATCCTTCCCAAAGCACTGGAGGAAGGGTTTGTTTAACCTGATTAATGTTGTAGGAATAGTTTGAGATCAAGCCTGGCTTAAATCTCAAACAGGGCTGAGAAAAAGTCGTGCTGCCTTTAAACAATCAGCTGCAAGGAGCTGAGGGTGTCCCAGGGAGGGTTAAACCCCAAAACCAGCCCACAAATCCCACAGATGTAGTGTTTATAACCAATGTGGGTTTGTGCTCTGTGTGGCCCCAGTGCCGCAGTCGGAGCAGGTGCAAAAGGAAGAGAAAAACCCCAAACAAAACAGCAAAAAAACCAACAACCACCCCATAACCAGAGCACAGAGGGAGTTTGGTTATGTAAGGATTTATCCCTCCTTCCTCAAAACCCATCTGCTGCTCAGGAGCTCATTTCTGTGTGTTCATCCTGGTCCCTGGACTGCATTCCAAGAGTCTCCACGGCCAAATGCAGAGTCGTTTTAATTTCCCTCCCCTCTCCTGCAGTGACACAGGAATTGCTGCCACTTGTGCTGCTTCCTACACTCGTCCCCAGTGTTGTGGAGAGAAGAGACTCTGGTGCCAGTTTTCCTGCCTTTTTCCTGCCTGTTTCTTCCCAGTTTTCCTGCCTGTTCCTGCCTGTTCCTGCCTGTTTCCTGTCAGTTTTCCTTCCAGATTTCCTTCCAGTTTTCCTGCCTGTTTCCTGCCTGTTCCTGCCTCTTTCCTGCCTCTTTCCTGCCAGTTCTCTTGCCAGTTTTCCTTCCAGTTTTCCTGCCTGTTTCCTGCCTGTTCAGCACAAGAAGGGAGAAGAGGGGGAGCAGCAGCAGGGAAGTGACTCCGGATGGGGAATAGTGAGGCCAGATATAAAAATAATTCCCAGTGGGGCTTTGAATCTTCTTGTGCTGAGGTGGCATCAGGCAGGGGGCAGGCCTGGAGCTGCCACCTCTGCTGGCACTGCCCACAGTCACCTGAGTGTCCCTGGGGCAAGGTGAGCTCTCAGGGCAGCACTGCAGGAATTCCAGGCCTGTTCCAGGTGTTTCCATCCCAACACACCCCGGTGTAGAGAGGAGAATTTTATTTAAGCCCCTGCAGCCACGGTTGGTGACTCCTGGCTCTGGCTCAGCCTCAACCCCTGCTCCTCCTCCCACCATGCATATTTATGAGCCCAATTATCCCTGAACAAGCAGGTTGCTGTGCAAATAAATGATTTTTAATCGAAATTAGCCAGTTTACACACTCGCCCCAGCTCTGCTGAGCAGAACAGCTGGTGTTTACCAACTCCTCATTACCGATCCAGGCAACACCAGGAGAAGCTGCCTGGAGAGGAGCGGCCACCTCTGAGATAAGCTGAGGTTAATCTCTGCTCCTCCACATCAGGTCTCTCCTGCAGCTCAGTTTGCACCACTGTGCCGTGAAGGAATGATGAAAAGATGTCTGCTGATGCCAACTGTTATTGTTGGGTGCTGTATTCCTGCAGGAAAGAGTCATTCCCACCAAAATCCAAATAAACCCAGCGCTCTCTGCCCATATCTGTATTTCCATTTATCGGCATTTCCTTCCTCCTGGTTCCACAGCAGGCTCACACCAGAGCTCAGATGATGCAGGAATTATTCCTGCCGTGGTATTTCCACTGTCTGAGAATGAACATAGTGTGAGAGAAATCCAGCCCCTCGTTATTCCAGGCCTTAAATGGCCCCCTGAGGCATTCAACAAGCACGGGATCACTGTGCCAGCACGGGGGTTCGCGTCGGGACTGGGGTGCTGGTGCCTGGCAGGTCAAACTGGGGAAGGATTGGAGCAGCAAAGCCAAAGCAGGGATGTTCCTGCAGCTCCCTGGAAGCGCTGGGAAGGAAGGTGCTGCTCTGAGCAGCACGTGCTGACACACGTGGCTCCCACCAGGCCTATTTCCAGCCCGGCTGGCTGCAGGGAGCAAGGAAAACTCCTGGCCTGGGCATGGAACAGGCAGTCACATGTGGCTCAGGAAGGAGTCACAAGCCACGGCACACCTGGTGTCGGAGGAGATTTGATCCATCCTTTCCCTTTCCCCTATTTCTGCCTCTGCCTGTGGAGGAGGAGGGCGCTGGTGGTCGATGCCTTCTGCGGGATAATTCCTGTGTTCCCGCATTCCTTCTCCTTCTCCTGGAGCAGCAGCACAGCTCTGGCCAGGCTCTGCACCCCTCAGCACCTCGGGGGTGCATCCCTCCGGCTGTGTCCCGAAGGATGCCCCAGGAATGAGGGACAACATCCCCATCCTGGGCAGGGTGGACAGTGACAACCCCCAGCCTCCAGGAGCTCGGCCACCACCTGGTGACCTCCTCTGGCACAACGTCCCCAAATTTCTCTCCCCAAAAAACTGGTGGCTGGAGGGATGGAATGTCCTCATCTTCCCTCGGGCACAGACCCAGAACAACAGCTTTAAATTTCACTATATTATGGATTTTAATTAGTCCTGGCCACCCTGAGCTCTCATCCCACTGCACCACAGTACATGGGAGTGGGCAGCCAGATGAGGGAGAGGGAAAATGATATTTTATGGGATGCTCCCAAGGAGGAAGACCTTTTTTCTCCCTGCAAGCCCCACAAATTTGTTTTGCTGTGATTTAAGGAGGACACATTTGGTTTCAGAGCAGCTCCAGAGTCCCTGCAAATCAGAACATCTCTGACTCCTGGAGCTCGGCTGAGTTAGGCCAGCTCAGACCTGAGTCTGTGTGTTTAAACAAAGCCCTCAGGGCTTCCAGAGCCATCTCAGCTCCTCTCCACAGCCTGATATCCGATTGTCCATCTTCCTCCCGGCACAAAGATGTGAGACCGTGCTTTTCCCCACATATGGAAAGAATCATAGGAAGTTACGGGGCTGGAATGGTCCCTAAAGAAAAAGGGGAACTGACCGACAAACTGCTGGGAAGATCCTGCCCTGGCTCGGTGAGCACCAACCACCTGCACTGAGACCAGGTGAGGAAGGTTTTGGGGACCTGGATTCACCCGGGATGAAAATTTCTCTCCTCCGGGCTGGGGTCTGAGGCTGCCCGGCAGCACCGGGGAACTGCTCGGTAAACAAGCTGTAAATATTCATTGCCCCGGTGACAAACGCCTCGAAGGGATTGGAAGAGGAAGCTGAACTCGGCGTTTGCAGAGAGGAAATAAATATTCTGCGTTTAACAGTCCCAGGCAGGGCAGCACGGGCAGGGAGGTGGAGGAACTGGGAGCAGGGTCTGGCTGTGAAGCCCCAGATGGCCGCTGGTTGTCAAAGCAAAGAGATGAGCTGGGAAAACTGCTGGGAAAAACTGGGAAGAATTCCATGTGCTCCAGCCTGGAGTGAGAGCCGGGCTCGGGGTTTGCTCTCGCTGCAAAAATGGGCATTTATTGCTCTCTGGTGGCGAGAGGGGCTGAGCAGCAGAGCTGCACATTCCTGCCGTGTGCCCGGGAGAACCACTCAGGCTGGAAAATCCCTCTAAGTTCATCGAGTCTGACACTAAACCATGTCCCCAAATGCCACATCTCCATTTAAACACCTCCAGGGATGGGGACTCCAGCACCTCCCCGTTCCAGTGCTCTTCTCCTGTGCTCCTGCTCCAGACCCTGAGGTTGGATGGCAGGGCTGGGCTGAGGGTGGGCTCTGTCTCCCTCTGAGCAGTTGTTTTCTGCCCCCAGATGAGGCTGGACCAGCCCCTTTCATCCTCCTCACGTCCCTAATTCTGTGTCTCACTGCCAAAAGCTTTGGTGATGCTTTTTACAGGAGAGGGTTTTTGGCAGAGGTGCCATCACAGACCTCGTGGAGCAGACAAGGATGAAAACCAGGCACCAATAAAGGAGTTGCTCTTCAAACACATTTGGGTCGGGCTGAGCCGCTCCAGGGCGTGGGGCAGCTGTGGGGACAGGCAGGCACGTGGCAGCACTTCCCTGTCCCCATCCTGGGCAGGGCACTCCTGAAACCCTCCAGGAGCTCAGCCCTGCTGCACCCCCAGCTCCAGCACTGCTGCTGGGGCCTCATCCTGCCTGGATATCCTGCCCTGGCTGTGCCACCTCCGCTGTGGGGCACGGCCCTGCTGCTGACAAACAAGGGCAGGGTCCAAATGCTTGGCACAAAGAGCCCAAACCCTTCCAGCTCCTCAGGACGTGGTGCAGGACCTCTCCTGGAGAGCACACGGCCCTTGCACAACGCTGCTGGATGGCTCCCACTGGTGTCCCCAGGGTGGCAGATGGGTCACACCACGTGGCCACCTTCGCTCAGCCAGCGGGGCCGGTCCGTGGCACAGCCTGGCGTGCCCTCAGGTCCCCCTGGGGCTCCGGGGATGGCACCCAGCTTGGCACGGAGCAGGGCTTGCAGCTCCTGGTCTCCCAGCGCGGCGGCTGCGGCGAGGGCCAGCAGGAAGTAGGAGGCTGCGTCCTGTTCATCCTGAGCAGAAACACGGGATGGGCGTTAGGAAGGGGCTTCAGTGGAGGTCACGGGGGAGGAGGGAGCTGGAGCAGAGCCTGGGGGTTCCAGGAGGACCCAGGGACACCTGATTTCACTTCTTTCCAAACTCCCTTCCCCCCACACCAGAAGATGTGACCTCCACCCTCAGCTCTCCACCCAAGGCACAGCACCACGGGAAGGCTGATTTCTCACCTTCAGCTTGTGCAGGGCCAGGTTGCCCAGGTGCCAGTAGACCTTGCAGTAGTAGAGGGCCTCTCTGGAGCTCTGCAGCACGGGGGGATGCATGGCCAGGGTCTTCAGGTAGCAATCCTCGGCCATCTCGTACATGTGCAGCAGCTCGTAGGCTGTGGCCAGGCGGTGGAAGGCAACCAGCTCCTGCAGCTGATCCCCTGGAAAAGGGTGAGTGGAATCAGCCAGGTCCTGCAGCTGATCCCCTGGAAGAGAGGTGGGGGGATCAGCCAGGTCCTGCCATGGATCTGGAAAAGAGGTGGGTGGAATGCAAGCAGGTCCTGCCATGGATCTCCTGGAAAAGAGGTGGGTGGAAGCAACCAGGTCCTGCAATGGATCCCCTGGAAAAGTTGCTGATCCCACTCAATCCATCCCCAGCCCTGCTGAGCCACTTTGGATGCATTTTCTCAGCAGCTTGGGGGCAGGGATACCTCTGAGAGGAAACAGAGCCATGGGCAGGGCTGTTGATCCCCCAGCTGGACAGATCAGGAGTTTATCATTCAGCCGGAGGGTTTTTGGGTGCTGGAGGGGCTGTTCCAAGACTGGTCCCATCCCAGACACTTCAGCTGGCATTTTGCCCACCCAAACTATTTCTGTCATGGCAAGGGGTGAGGTTTTTAGAACCAGGGCAGAGAGGAACTGCTCAGTCCTGTGCTTTCAGCAGACTTCCTGTGCTTTGGGGCAGCCAAAACCCTGTGCTGTCACACAGCTGGGAAAAAAGGGAAGTGGCCTAAAAAAAATGTAATGATTTAGGGTAAGAATAGGTCCAGCAGTGTTAGGGAAGCAGGAGATCCCCTTTTCACATGGACGCTGTTCTCATCCAGTGACTCCCAGTGCCCTGTGGGGGAAAATCACTGACTGACCAGTGACTCCCAGTAACTTTTGGGTGTGCATCACTCACCGACCCTGAGGCTGAGCCTGGCTGCCAGCGTGGCAAACTCCAGAGCCTTCTCGTAGCCCTGCAGGCCGATCTGCAGCTCTGCCAGTTTATTGAAGAGCCGCAGCTCTGTCTGGGTGGCCTTGAGTTTCCTGGCCAAGGGCACAGCACCTCCCTATGGAGAGAGAAAAGTGAGTTCAGGGTGTTCCTGGAGGGATCAGCGCTGCCTCAGAGGGGTGACAGAGCAGCAGGACAAGGACCAAGGCAGGGGATGGGGTGGTGAAGCACTGCAGGTTTACGTTTCAGTCCATTCTTTCCCTTGAAAATGAGTTTTCTATCCCAGAGCGCGGCTCTCAAAGCCTGAGCCTCACATCTCTGCCCTTCCTTGGGTTCCTGGAATTCTGACTGGGTGTCCCCAGGAGTGACCAGCTCACACCTAACACCACCAGGATTTGTGATGGAAGGAGCCCGTTCCCAATCCCAAATGATCTCTGGGATGTGCAAAAAACATCTGTGCTCCAGGCCTCCCACTCTGGCAGCCTCAGGATCACCCCACCCCTGTCCACCCTCCATCCTTTTGGTCTGCCCTGGGGCAGAGCCCCCCCAGCCAGCCCCTTGTGGGGACACAGGGCCAGGAGTGCTCAGAGGGCTCCGTACCCTGTAGAACTCCACTGCTCGCTCCCTGTTCCTGCTGCCATTGAAGAAGGTGTCACCTGCTTTCTCGTACAGATCCATGGCCAAGGAGAAGTTGTCCCATTTCAGAGCAGTCTGGATGGCTGCCTGGAAGGAAGAAGGGGCTGGAGTGAGATTTGGAAAAACAGAGACATTGGTGTGATTAAATAAACCTCAAATTTTAGGAGCTGGTCTTCCACCTTGCAGCTCAGCTGGTAAAATAATGCTGGAGAGGGAGAGAAGCCAGGAGTCTTCTACTCCGAGGACTTATCCCTTATTTATGGATATTTCAATGGGAACTGGTCACTTGGCACCTCCAGCTTCCCTTGGCACTCCTACATCAATGAATTCACTTATTTTCACCCCCAAATCCTCTAAACTCAGCGGATGGAAAGACAGAGAGGAAATTCAGTGCCTGAGGGGAAGGCAAGAGCTCCTCCTTGCAGCAGCAGGTTTACAGTGCTCAGAACTTCCCCGTCCAGGTTTTCCAGCCCCAGAAGGCTGAGATGGGAATGCCAGGGTGGGAATGGGACAGCTCCACCCACCTCCTCCATACCTGGAAGTACATTTCCACCAGCTCATCCTCCTGTAGAAGATAATAGAGCTTTCCTGCCTGCAGCCAGGCCTCCGCTGCCTTCACAGCCTCCTCGAGGTCAATGAAGATCCTCAGGCTCTGCTTGGTGCAGTCCAGGGATTGTCTCAGAGCCCTGTGATGGAAACAGGAAAAGCCACTTCAGAGTGTCTCTCAGCTGTCCCCACACCACCTCCCCATGGCACTGACCCCCTGCCCGCTCCTCACGTGGTTAGCAAAATCTGGGGACAAAAGGACATTCTCAGCTCTGAGCAATGTGTCCTGGTAGGACCGTGAGTGTCTCCATGCTTTAATGCTCAGGCTTTCATGGTCATTTGGTCACCTTAGGACAATCCAGGACCCAGTGGTCCCATCCAGGCTGCTCCTCACCCCAGTGTGATAAAGAGGGGTTTTCCCCTAAACCAAGTCCCAAAGTCATTCCCAGCTCCATGTGGGAGCACAGGCAGGGAATGCTTGTACTTACATCTCCCAGACAGCACCCGGCACCCAAACCCACACCTCTGCCCATTGTTTGTCCCTTGTGCAGCCAGAGACATCTCTGTCCACGTGTCCAAGCCCCTTTTCCAGCCCCTGGTCACTGGAGGACACAGGGACAGGCAGTGGGATGAGCCAGCAGGTTGGAAACAAAACCAGCAGTGTCCAGGGCAGTTTGTTTGCTTGGTGTCCCTCCTGCTGGCAACCAGGCCCCAGCTGTCCTGGGAGCCCAGGGAATGGGGCACTTTGTGATCCTAAATAGCACCGTTCCCATGACAGGCATCTGCTCCCTAAATACCTTCCCCCTGAACTCACCGTGGCCTGCCTGGGGAGGTGAACATTTGTCCTTCTGGGACATTGATGCCTTAGGTTTTAACTTTTTTATTTTCAAATCCTGCCCTGCCTGGTGTGTAACTCTGAAGGTTCGTGTGCCCTGTGAGCTGCTGCTCTCTCGTGCTGGTCAGACATAACAAACCTCTCTGGGTTTGCACTTCAAGGACACCAGGCCCCAAAATGTGTAAACTAAGGCCTAGAGGGTGGGCAAACTTGGGGTAATTACATCATTAACTGGGGTTATAATTGGAGAATCAACCCTGAGATGCAAACGAACCAAATTTATAAAAGTGTGAAGAACCCGTGACCCAGGGCCCATCTTGGGTGCAGCCTTTGGCCTGCCCAGGGTGTGCCTTTGAAGGCCCCTCAAATAAATGCCTACTTTTATTCTCTTATTGTTGTCTAGTCTCTGTTTTTAGGTGGCCACCTCAAGGCATCAACACAGGAACTGGCTCTCCACTCTTTGCTCCATTTGCCTTCAGGGCCTGTGGCCTGTCCCAGCCTCCTTCTCTCTGCTCCTCTCCTGCCTGATCTCATCAGCCCCACGCAGGAGATAAAAGGTGAGCTGATACCGGGTTTTAAGCACCTCCCTGGGGACAATCTCCCAGCAGATATAGGGAGGGCAGCCTTGGCAGCTGGAGGCTGAAGCCAGACTTACTCAGAGAGCAGATAAGGAGCCTGTTTTCACTGGGGAGTGGTGATTAATCACTGGGATAAGCCTCCAGAGGAAGCAATGAATTCCCTGTCACTGGGTCCGCTCTGCTGAAGGCTGGATGTCCTGGAAAGCTGTGTTTGGCCACACTCCAGTTCTGTCTGGGACAACGTTTGCCCAGATCTGGTTGACACTGAGCTGTTCCCTCTCACAGCATGGTGACAGCTCACAAATCTCCAAACCAGAACTGTGGGGCAGCTGGAGCCACCACACCCCTTCCCACCCTGCTCGAGGGACATCCCAGGGAAGTCACTGCGCTCTGGCAGCATCCAACAGCCCCGGCCACTCACTCAGGTGTGCCCAAAGCCTGGTAGAGCTGGCTGAGGGCCTGCCTGGCACTGCCCTCCAGCTCCCTGTCCTGCAGCTGCCGTGCCAAGGACGCCCAGTGCTCGTGGTAGGTGATGCAGGCCTGCAGGTCGGGGCACACTTTGCTGTAGAAATGGCACAGACGCTCAGTGACGTGCAGCTGACCTGTGTGGCACAGGGAGAGGGAGAAGGACAGGTCAGGGGACGGCGTTGGGGACCTGGCAGGGTCCAACACTGCCCTGCTCCCCTCTGTACTCACTCCTCAGGTTCTGCCACCTCAGGGCAAAACCCAGCACCAGTTCATAGCAGAGTTTGGCATCTTCCATCCTCTGCCTGTCCACCATGGCCTGTGCCAGCCACAGCAGCACATGTGCCAGCTCCATGTCCAGCTCTTGGTGTCCCTGGAGCTCGGCGTAGAGCTGGACTGACCACAGCAGGTAGAGCTCGGCCAGCTGGGTGGCACCGCATGAGAGGCTCAGCTGGCCCAGGTTAGCCAGGGACACGGCCTGATTCCTCCTGTTCCCCGTCTCCTTGGCCTTGTGCAGGGCCCTCAGGAAGTTCTCTGCAGCCTCCTGAACGTGCCCTTTGCCCCTTAGGGCCATGGCCAGGAGGTTGTGCACGGCCCCGCCCTGGGTCTCACTGTCGGTGCCACGCAGTGACCGCAGCAGCTGCTGCAGGATGTCCCCAGCTGGGCCCGGCTGCTGCTGCAGGAGGTACATCCACCCCAGGGACAGCGAGGACTCAAAAGCCTCCTCCTCCCCCATCAGCCTGCCCAGGGCTGCAGCCCTGGCAGCGTAACGAACTGCCCCGTCCAGCAGCCCGTGCTGCAGGTACATCCTGGACAGGACGGCACAGAGCGTCCTCTGCGCGGGCACGGCTCTGCTCTCGCAGCAGAACTGCAGCGCCTGCTTCAGGGACAAACAAGCCAGTGCCGGGATGCTGCTCCTGTCCGGCTGCTTCCCCAGGAGTCTGGAAGCGTTTTGGAGGATGAAGCCAGCTCTCCAGATGGGCGTCGGTGTCCCCTTGGTGCCGCTGGGGACGAAGGACCTGGCGGAGGCCAGCGCGATGTTTGGCAGGTACTTCTTGTCATAGAGGTGGCACAAGGTGGCAGTGGCATCCAGTGGCCCACTACGGGTGCCTGGCCTGAGCCAGGTGGTGCTGAGACACTGGAGATGCTCCAGAAAGGGCAGCACCTCCTCGGTTCTGCCCAGCTGCAGGAAGAGCTTGACGATGAGGAAGCAGATCCGGGCCTCCAGGGGAGCGTTGCCCACAGCGATGGATTCCCTCAGGATGTACGTCAGGACCTCCAGCTCGTTCTCCGAGCTGAAGGAGCGGCCAGGCAGGCACACGAGCAAGGTCACCGTCTTCCCCAGCAGGGAGGAGAACTTGTGCTTCATGTTCTGCTTCAGGTAGATGGAGGCCAGGCTGACGTGCAGCGCTGCCAGCAGGGGCAGGTCCCCAAAGCCCCTGTCCAGGACACTCATGGCTTCCTCAAAGTACACCCGAGCCTGGGAGAACTTGACCTTTTTGATGCAGAGCTTACCCAAGAGGAAGCAGAGCCTGATGTGAGCCCAAACTGAACGAGTCCTCTTGGCCCAGTTCCGAGACGTCTCGAGGTACAGGACCAGCTCATCCTCATCAGAGAAACCATAAAAGGTGGAGTGGAGAAAGGAAAAGCTGAGATCATAAAAGCTCTGAAAACTGGGCACAAAACTGTCTTGGTTGAGGAAGGTCAATATGGGGTCAAAGACATCAGCATCCTCCATGTGTCCAGCATTGAGGTCAATGAAGAATTTGGGATAATCCAGGTCGTCCAGCTTCTCCAGGAGAACATCTTCCAGTGTGGCAGGGGCGGCTTCACTGCCTGGGCTGGACAGCTCCGAGGTGCTGCTTGTAGCCCAGTCATTGATTTCCTCCCAAGACTGGAGCGCTTGGATTTCTGTACTGCCACGGAGAGCAGCCTCTGGAAAGGACAGGGGAACCACAGTGGGATTAGGAAGAAACTCTTCCCTGTGGCTGCCCCACCCCTGGAAGTGTCCAAGGCCGGGTTGGAGCAACCTGGGATAGTGGAAGGTGTCCCTGCCCATGGCAGGGGGAGGCACTGGATGACCTCTAAGGTCCCTCCCAACCCAAGCCATTCTCTGATGTTTCCTCATGTCCAAATTCACCCTCAGAAGTCATCACCAAAGCCTCCCCCTCTGTCCCCTCCTCACACTCACCTGGTGGCACTTTTGGGAACACGGCTGTGGGTTCAAAACCATCTGTACAAAGAGACAAACAGAAAACAAAACCCCAGATCCTTGGGCAGTGTCAATGCTCAGAAATCAGCTGAAGTCCCAAAGCCACCCAGCAAGAACAGAGAAACTGAGAGCCCCCAGAAACCCTGACCCTGATCCTGCGGGCCAGGCTCAGTGCAGAGCAGCCTCTGCCGAGGTGAATCCCAGCTCAGGAGCTGCCCTGGGAGCAGAGAAGTTCCCTACAAACTCCAGCGTGGCAGGGCCACCTCCTGAGGACACCTCCAGCCTCCATCTCCAGGCTGAGCATGCGTTCGGTGCTGCCTCCACCCCAGAAGTTGCCTCCACTGCACTCCCATGATCTTGGGGCTCTCCAGGCACTGCCCAGCTCTCCACGGGGATCCAGGGGGTGGGGATCCAGGGTGAGGGGACACTCACCCAGCCGGTACACAGAGGTGATGTCAGTGTGTGCCAGGTCCCCCAGGAGGGTGGCAAAGTGCTGCTCGTCACCATTGCCGGGCATGTGCAGGACCGGGGACTTCTCCTCCTCGCTCAGGAACACGAAGCCCTTTCCCCTGGGGTGGGGCAGGAGAAAAGGGTCAGTGTGTCCCCAGCCCCTGACACTGCAGCTGGCCTGTAGGGTGGGATGGGATGGGATGGGGATGGGATGGGATGGGATGGGATGGGATGGGATGGGATGGGATGTTTTCCCATCCCTTCTCTTCCTCCCACCACACAAATTCTGCTGCAGATGAACACAGGATTTTGGACACCTTCCCCATCCAGGTTCTCCATGAAGGAACAGAAAAGTGCCAGAGGAAAGGACTTGTTGGGGTTTTATGGAATCCAGAAGCCACAGGACAGCACCTGATCTGCTCTGTCCCTTCTGGAATGTCGGAGAAAAGTGCTACAACTCACCTTGAGTGACTCTGAGTGAGGAAAGCCCAGCAGACCTTGGTTAAAACCTTGTCCTGCCTCACGCTCTGGGAGGAGAAGCCTTTTGGGCTAGGCATTGAATGGAAGCCACCAACAGAGACAACTGCCCGAGTCAGGTGGGCTTTGCCACTCTCCCTCCCTGGACAGCTCTTGCTGTGTCCTTGGCAGGGTGTGGAATTCTGCTCTGTGCCAGTAGCCATCCTGCCTCCACACCCAGGGGCAGGAGGATGGAAAGCAGGGCTTGGTTTCCTCTGCAGGGAATGTTCTCCCCACCCTTGCCAGGCTCCCAGCCCCTCAAAGCTCCAAACTGAAGACATTTCTAGGACAAACTGGGAAGCCAGCTTGCAGGGAGCCAGATTAGCCCAGGGCTGGATCTGTTCCTCTCCAAGAACCACCTGAGGCAGGTGAAAAATGATTGCTTTGTCTGAGCTGCAGCAGAGCCTGGCCAAGGCTTCTGCTCACACCTCAAACCCACCCTCCGTGAAGGTCCTGCAAAGCAAATCACCTGCCCTAGGCTCTCACCCAGCCTTGAGCTGGGGTTTGGAGCCTCCCCTCCCTTTTCTCCGGAATTTAATTTAAATAAACTCACAGAGGTTCGCAGGCCTCAGGACTGACGTGTCGGGTGGGAACGAAGCCGACGCTGCCGGTGCTGAGGGATTTGCCCACAAACCAGGGCAGTCCCGGGATGAAGAAGCCGATGATTTCAATGGGATCTCCTTTGGAGAAGCTCAGCTCATCCCACGCTGCTCCTCTGTGGTCCTTGGTGGCGATGCACCTGCCTTTGACTGGGAAGCCATGGCAAAAAAAAGGGAATTTCAGTGGGATCCCTACTAAGACTCCCTCACTGGAAGACCTAGGCAAGGAGAGGCCACGATTCCAGCTGGAGAGGGCTGCCTCTCCCTCCCCTAAGATTTATTGTGGTCTTGGATCCAGATCTCGGCCATTTCTCCTTGAGGAGTGGATTATGATAAAAAATAAAAGCGGGTTGGATAAACTCCACACCTGGAAGCTGACTGGAAATACGGAGCTTCACAGACACTGCCCTGTCTCAACTCTGCCAGGAGTGAAAACTTGGGCAATGCAAATGTCCATCCCTACATGACCAACTCCCACCTGCAGGGACCTCCCGTGTCCAGCATGCTCTGAACTGGACTGGACTGGGGTTGGTGGGTGGATGGTGGGCTCAGGTTGGACCCTCACTATTTGAAACCTCACTCCTGAAAGAATTAAAGGAAATATGAAATTGAGGTAGGACAGGGAAAACCCAGTGGCAGAATGGTGTCACCAGCAGCTCTCTGCTCTCTGTGTTCCTCAGATCATCCTTCTAAGCACACACGATTTGCAAGCTCTGATCTGCATTCCAGAGAGTCCAGAGATGCAGTTGTGGCCAAATCCAGGTTTCCAAGAGCTGTCACTCACCAATGGCCTGAGAGCTCGTCCCGCTGATCTCCTGGGAGAGGCCAAAACCCACAGCATAATTCTTCAGGAACCACCTGCAAGGCAAAAGGGACCCTCACTGGTCCTCCCCGAGCACTCCTGACCTCAGGCCAGCCCCCAGGATGCTGTCACAAGGGAAGAGCAGGATAAATTTGCCATCTTTGAGGAAGATTTCTCCAAGTAAAAGGAGCTGTGGGTGTCCTTGAGGCTCAGCCAGGTGACCAACGTGAAGCCCCACTTTGGCTGGCATTGCCTAAATTTTTTCTGCCACTTCTTCATCTATAAATCAGAGATAATCTCCTGACCTGAATCAATATCTCACAGAGATGACAGCTGAAGTAGGAGTGTGTCCTTGCTTTGTCCCACTGGCAGCACCTGCATTGATTCCAGTGGCTGTCTTTATGCCTAATGTGGATCCTCACGGAAATATCCTCATGGAATTGTGAGCAGTTTCCCAGCCCAGCCTTGGTGCCAGTCATGCATCAGGATCAGGAAAAGATCCTGGTTTGAGCCTTTTAATTCACCACTTACTGGTAAAAGGGGTGAGGTATTGGCTCCAGAGCTGTCAGGGGCACCACACCTCGCTGCCCCGTCAGCAGGGACATCCCTTCCCACTTGGAATCCTGTCCAACGCTCTTCACATGGATCAGCTCGTTCCTGCAGAGCTGCAGGCCCTCCTCACCCTCCTGCTCCGACTTCCAGACTCCGGGCACTGCCCTGGAGAAAAAGTTCCCTGCAGAGAGAAGGGGTCAGAGATCGGATCAGTGCATCCACACAGGGCTCCAGCAGAGGAACTTCAGGAATTCCCTGCATGTGCATTCCCTTCACACCTTCCTGGAGGAGCAGATCCATGTAGATGGTGGCCAGGTGCTCTTCATCCACGGTGACCCTGAGCTCCGTGTCCTCCACCAGGGCACAGTCCAGCCAGAACTCCTGGCCAAAGAGGAGCTGCTCCAGGCAGGTCCCCACATACCCTGGGAAGCCAAGAGGGGAATCAGGGTCAGCATCTCCCTCCCTGGGGAGCAGGCAGAGTCTGTGGGGATAGACACCAGGCAAAAGCCTCTAATTTTGTCTCCAAAATTTCCCAAAAGGAATCGTCCTGAGTGTCTTCCACTGATCCAAACAGAGATTTCACAAACAATGGACTGCAGAGTTTTCCAATTCGTATTCTCACTGCCCACCCTGAGCATTGCAGTTCTGCAGTGAGGCAACAGCTTCTCCAAAAACCCTTCCCACACTGTCTGTTTAGACCTTGGACACATTACCTAAAGTCAGATACGTGGAGAACTTCCAGACTTCCTCCAGGGTTTTGAAGGTGAGGAGGAAGCGATCCTCGTGTGCCTGCACACAGACCAGCCTGGCTGACAGCTCCTGCACGTGGGAGACAAAGTGGGATCAGGGGATAGCCCTGGAGCCTTGAAATCCAGGAGGGAAGGAGAGTTCAGCCTAGGCATCCTCTCTGTAGCTGGGGTTTGTTTATATAAAACCCAGGCTGAGAACTCTGTGCCCGTCCAGAGCTGTCACCTCCAGCAGGGACACGGATTTGATGATCCCAGCCCTGTGAATTCCTGGCTATTTAGGGTCAGATCCCCCAAAATGGCACAAGGCTCAGCTTTGCCTCTCACTTGCTATCAGTTCATCTCCCCCGTCATTCCAGTCCCTCCAGAGTCCCCTGCAGTGGCTTTGGAGGAACTTCTCACCTGGGTTTGGTATCCCAGCACACCTCCCACCATTCCAGGAACATCCCAGCATGCTGGGATGGGGTTTCTACCTTGAACAGGGCACAGACACCTCTGTCATCACTCTCCAGAGCCCACAGCTTCTTCCTGGCAGCTTCCTGGAGCTGGGAATTGCGGCACCGCAAGGAGCGGCTCTCGACGGACAAGGAGAGCGAGATCTCTTGGGAAGGAAAAGAGCAGGATTAAAGGAGAGGAGGAGCTCTGTGACACCCAGAGCCACCCGTGCCACCCAGAGCCACCTCTGCCACCCTGCCAGGCCCACCAGAGCCTCCAGCCTGGCTGCGATGCTCAAACAACACCAACCCAGCCCATCCTCGCCCTTCAGCCTCCACGATGAGACTCGAGGCACTGCAGGGGTGGATCCAACCACAGGAAATCTGGGAGATCCCACAGGCAGCCCTTACCTGGTGGAAAGCTGTCCCTGAGAGCCAGCAGCACCACAGAGGGGTCCGGGGAGCCGTGTCCTGCCTCGGGAGTGGGGCTGCTCTGCTCTGTCAGCCCAGCCTTCCCTGGAGAGGAGGGGACACAGCAGAGCTGCTGGAAAATGTTGTGGAAGAGCCTTTGGATGTCCTGCCTGAGCTGAGAGCTCCTGGGAGCACAGCCCTGCAGATCTGGCTGGGGATTGCGTGGACCTGGAACCACCCTAAAGCCTTGCTCAAGGTTGGAGAGATCCACGGGATTGATGGGGCCTAACTCCATCATTCCCTTGATGTTGGGCTTTTTTTTCCAGTGCTGGAGTGGCTCTGGAGCAAGGGGATTTTCCCTCCTTTCTCCTGGAGAGAGCCTCACTGAGCAGATCTGTTAAAAGGGTGAATCCCCAACAGAGATTTTTTTGGAGGAGGCCTCAACTCCCCAGCACGGGAGAGCCAAGGCCTTGCAAAACTCTTTGTTCAAAAGTCTGAAAATCAAAATGAGATTTTCTCCTCCAGAGGGTATCCCAAATCCAGGCTGCATTCTCCCTTCTCCACACACCACCAACTATTGCCATAAAGGATTCAGGGCCTGCAACTCGAGCTGCTAATTATGGTAATGAAAGCTGAGGCACACAAAACTCGCCCCTGCTCTTCCACAGCTGCACTGGTGGTGGAGGGATAACCAGATTAAACCCAATTTCTGTCCATGATCAGATTGGATTTGTAAGACAAACACGTACCTGGAGATGTGGAGTTTTGTAAGTCACTTCTGTGACCACAACTCTGCTCTACAGTTCTTTTTATTGAGCCAGCATTGGCAGTCACTCACATAAACTGGGATTTGATAAGTCATTCAAATAAACTGGGATTTGCTAAGTCACTCACATAAACTGGGATTTGCATGCAGAAATATAATTCTTATTTAGAGAAACAGAATTCTGATTTAGAGGTAGCAAGAAGAAAAGAACAGCCCAAGGCTGGATGTGTCATGAAGAAGTTTTTCTTTGGAAGAAAAGGCTCTACATTGAACAAAGTCTCAGCAAAGGATTTCATGAGGCAGCTCCATCCCTTCCACATGTGGGGGAAATGGAGAAGGGGAAGTGAAAGAAGGCAGGGGCAGAACTAAATCTGAGCTGGCTCCTGTCATTGCTCCACTCCTGCCTGTCCTCGGCCCTCCCTGTGCCCCAGCAGACCCTGGCAGGGCTTGGAGATGGGTACCTGATGCCATTCCTTGGGAATGGGTACCTGCTGCCACTCCCTGGGAATGGGTACCTGCTGCCATTCCATGGGGATGGGTACCTGATGTCCTGCCCTGGGAATGGGTACCTGCTGCCACTCCCTGGGAATGGGTACCTGCTGCCACTCCCTAGAGATGGGTACCTGCTGCCATTCCATGGGGATGGGTACCTGATGTCCTTCCAAGAGGATGGGTACCTGATGCCACTCCCTGGAGATGGGTACCTGATGTCCTTCCAGGAGGATGGGTACCTGATGTCCTGCCCTGGAGATGGGTACCTGATGTCCTTCCAGGAGGATGGGTACCTGATGTCCTGCCCTGGGGATGGGTACCTGCTGCCACTCCCTGGGGATGGGTACCTGCTGCCACTCCCTGGAGATGGGTACCTGCTGCCATGGTCTTGTCCCTCCACCATTGTCCCCGGCGGTGCAGTTGGTCCCAGCGGGGCAGGAGCTCGGGGGATCGGGGCCAGCAGGACTCACACTCCTCACCTGGGGAACACGGAGGGTGGGCAGAGGCGTCCGGATCCCTGGCAGGGATCTCCCTGCCTGAGAGGTCTCCGAGGGATGTGCCACAGGAGGTGGCAGGTGGGACACCGCTCGTGCCAGCTCCACCAGCGGCAGGACGGAGCCTGTCCATGGGTGCCCAGAGCCAGGAAGGAGCCAGGGCTCGCTCTGGCTGCTCTCACGGGTTCAGTGTTTGTTTTCATTTGGGCCAGGCTCAGAAAGGGAACTGGGAGCTTTTTTTTCAAGGCGCCAATTGAAACTGCAGCTGGGGAGCTGTTCCCGGTCGTGCCAGTGACTCAGTGACCTCCCCAGTGCCAAAATATTTTGTAAGAGCGGGCAGGAAGCAGCTCCAGCCCTGAGCCAGGCAGGTCCCAGTGCTCAGGGCTGCGCTCCTGGCCCCAGGGCTGGGTGCCCGTGGCACCTTCTGGCCCTGGCTCTGCTGGGGGACACGTGGCCACAGCGGCTGGCCCTGAGCCACGTCCCTCCTCCAGCTCACTGGGACATGCTGGAATGGGAACAGTGCCTTGGGGGATGCCAGCACCCCACGGGCTCTGCTTGGGGGGCTCGTGGGCAGGGAGGGTGGCGAGGGGAAAAGCCAACAGCATGGGAATTAACCAGCCCCCAAGTCATTCTGTCCCCTCCCTGGACAAATCCCTGCCTCACTCCCGAAGGAGGGGGCACCAGGAGCCATCCCAGGAAAGGCAGGCAAGGAGCCAGAGGGGCCAGTGCTCAGTGCCAGAGTGTCCCCAAGGGTCCCATCCCGTGGGACAAGCGCCACAGGCACAGCTCCCACAGCCCCACTGAGACAGCAGAGCCCCACGGGCACCTTACCTGTGCATCCCAGCGCCAGGTCCTGGTGCCAGGGGGTCCCCAGGCAGCAGCCCAAGCCATGGCTGACACCAGCAGTGACACCAGCAGTGGGCTGGCAGAGGGCTGGCAGAGGCAGGGCTGCTCTGCCCACCCGGCACCGTGGCTGGGCACGGCCACAATGCACAATGTCCCCTTTGAGCGGGCACTGGCACGGCGGGGGCGGCGGGCACGGGCTCGGGGAAGGGCTTGGGTTGGAGTCACAGCATCAGTTAGGTTAGGAAAGGCCTTAAAGTCATCCAGTCTGGCCACAAAGCTGACACTGCCAAGGCCACCACTAAATCATGTCCCTAAGTGCCACATCTACATGTCTTTTACATTCCTCCAGGGATGGTGGCTCCGCCACGTCCTGGAAGGGCTGTGCCAGTGCTTGACAAGCCTTTACATGGAGAAAATTTTTCCTAATATCCAACCCAAACCTTCCCTGGTGCAACTCAGCCCATTTCCTCCTCTCCTGTCCCTGTTCCCTGGGAGCAGAGCCCGCCCCCCCCGGCTGCCCCCTCCTGTCAGGGAGTTGTGCAGAGCCATAAGGGCCCCCCTGAGCCTCCTTTTCTCCAGGCTGAGCCCCTTTCCCAGCCCCCTCAATGATGAGATCCCCCCTGAGCCTCCTTTTCTCCTCTCTGCCTTTGCCTCGGGGAGCGCAGTGCCCGGCCCACATGGCACATTCCTGGCATTCCTCCTCGGGACTCCCTGGCTC
Source organism: Edolisoma coerulescens (assembly GCA_013397115.1). Lineage (NCBI taxonomy): Eukaryota > Metazoa > Chordata > Aves > Passeriformes > Campephagidae > Edolisoma > Edolisoma coerulescens. The sequence goes on along the minus strand of VWZW01002322.1, from coordinate 95,548 downwards.
TGCCAAGCCTGCCCCAGCTTCCAGCTGCTCCCTCCGAGCTGATCTCCCCCCAGTTCCGAAGGCAGAGCTGATCCCGACACCGCTGCCAGCACCTCCCTCACCTGTGGGGACACCCAGCTGGGGCCCATCCAGCATCCTCCATCCGGGGCTGGCTGTGATCCTGGAGCTCCTCCTCGCCCGATGCTTCTCCCGTGCCACCGTGGGGGCAGCTGGCAGCACCACGGGCATCTCTGCCAGCTACATCCAGGTGAGTTCCTGCAGCCCAGGCACCGTGGGATCCAGGGGGCTGGCAGGGCTCACCTCATCCTCGGGGGCAGCGCTGTCCAAACCCCAGATCCAACCCCAGCAGGGATGGGTTGGCTGCTGTGCAGGATCCTTTGGGCTTCCCAGGATGAGGATGAGTCTCATTCCCTCCTCACTGACATCCTCGGACCTTCCCCAGCCTCCAGGATCAGGATTTGGGGTGGCTGGGTGGGCTCACTGCGCTGTGGGTGGTCTGCAGAGCATCTCTGGCTGGGCAAGAGCAACACATCCCCTGCAAAATAAAACCCAAAAGGTTTAGGGAGAGAACTTGCAGGTTGGGAAGGTTTTTAGGGATGGATTTCTACTCCAGCAACCAGCCAGTGCCACCACTGCAGGGATTTGTGTGCTGGGGTTGCTCCAGGAGCATCCCAGGCTGCATCCCAAGCCATGGCAGTGCCTTGAACTTCTCCAGAGCAGGGAATAATTAATCCAGGGAGTAATTTAGGCCAGGCTGGATGGGGCTCTGAGCACACAGGTGCAGTGGAAGGTGTCCCTGCCCATGAACAGAGGTAAACTTTAAGGTCCTTTTTAACCCAAACCTGGTGGTCTCTATGATTCCGTGACCCAGAGAGAGAATTTCAGGGTTCCCACGGCTGGCACAACTGCAGTGCCCCTGAAGCAAAGCCTGAGGAATACCTGGCTGTGGGAATGGCAGGATGGAGCAGGCTGGGAATTCCCACACAAAACGGAAGCCAAAGCAAAAGCCTTTGCAGGGAGGGTTGCACTGAGCGATGCTCCTCCACAGCCAGAGCAGGCTGGAGGAGTGGGGATTCCTAACCCAGATCTCCAAATCTGGGATTGCCTGGAGAAGGGGGCATCCTCTCCACCCTCCTGCTGAGCCCCAGGTGTCAGGGGTTGCACTCAGGGCTGTGGGGCTGCAGGAAGGTGAGAGCTGGGCCAGGCCAGCGCTGCTCCCCCCGTGGCAAAGGCACCACCTCTTCCCATCCTCACCAGCCCCGGGAAGCTCCACGTTTAAAAAATCCCCCCCAGCTGACCTCAGGGTGCTCTGGAGGTGCAGGAATCAGAGGGGGAGCTCAGCCTGCCAGTGCTCAGAACGCACAGATGGAATTTGGTGATGGATTCAGGCACATCTTCACACAATTGCTGTTGCTGCTTTGGCCCCGTGCTGTCCCAGAGGTCAGAGCTCGAGCAGGGCAGGGTTTCCAAACAAAGCTTTTTGCTTCCCTCAGAAGGTTCCTGGTTTCAGCAGTTCCTGCTCACCAATTAGCATCAATTTCTTCTACACAGGGGAAAATCTTATTTTTTTTTAAATCAACAAAATGAGGGGTTTTTTTTCATTTTCCAAACACAAGAGTCTTCCTCTGTGGTTGCGAAATTCCTTTTTGTTTTTAAGTCTACCTTAACAACTCAGCAGCCAAACCCATCCCTCCACAAGCAAAGCTGTCACCTCCTGTTTGACCTGAACTGGAATTCGCCTTTTGGCCAGCAAGCTGAAAGCCTCCCATTCCACTTCCTACCTCTCTGCTTCCCAACAAATCCTGGATCTGCCCTGGAGAGCCCCCATTGCTGCTGCTGCAGCCTGGCCTCCCTGGAGAAGCCCGGTCTTGGGAAGTATGGGATATTTCCTGGGGTCTCAGCCTGTTCCAGAGGGGGGTCTCTGCCTGTGCCAGCTCTCCAGGGGCTCTGCTCCCTTCACAATCCCAGTGCCAGCCGGCCACGCTTCCCTCCCCTGGGCACGGAATGGGATGGGAGTGGCTGTCCGGGCACCCCTGGGCTTGGGGACAGAGCTGCCACCGACACCGCAGCTCTCCGGGGCTCTCACCCAGCCCCACCCAGCCCGGCCACCAAATCCCGTGTCCCAAACCCAGCTCCGACTTCTCCTGTCGGTTCCCAAAGGCCCCAAACCCAACCTGCCCCTCCCCACCGTGCTCATCGCAGCCTCAAATCCAGCCAGCACCAAACCCTCAAACTCCCTGCCCCAACCTGGAATTCCAGAGGCGCTGGATTGCTCCAGCTGGGGACAAAGGGCACAGGCTGGGGACAGCCCCGGGGCCAGCCAGCGGCCCTACTGACCTGCTCCCAGCTCCCAGCTCCGCTTCCCTCCCGGAGAACTCCTGGATGAAATCCCAGCGTCTCCAAGCCCTGAGGGAATGCTGTGCTGCCCGGGATGGAGCTCCCAGGGCTGCGGACGTGTTTGCGGGGCGGGCGAGCGTGCCCAGCACTGCCACTCCCTCACACGAGGGCAGGAATTCCTTCCAAGAGCTCCTTATCGGCCTGGGAACCTCCGCTTCCCAGCAGAGGTCAATGAGTTACCCAGGGCTGCGCTATCGACAGGACAGCGCCGGCTCCCGGAGTTCCCAGGCACAGAAACAATTCCAGGGGGGCTCTCCATGGGCTCGGTGTGCCCGTCCCAGCCGAGGGGCTCTCCCGTTCCCAGCAGGAGCAGCCTCTCCTGGCCTCACCTGTGTCCTTCTCACGGCCCAGGCATCGCGTCCGTGGGGCTGGGGACCTTCCGTCCTCGCCCTGCGACAGCAAAATCCCGGGAGAGGCATTCCCGCCGGGAATTCCAGCCCCGAACCCCCCTTCTTCCCCGCCAAAATGCAAATCCCGGCGCACAGAACAAGAGATCTGTGGACCCAGCAGTATTTGTGTGTCCCGGCTAAAGTCCGCGGCAGAGAGAAAAACAGGGAATTTTTTCCTCTTGGAAACAATGAAACGGTTAAGCCAAAGCTTTCCCGATGTTTCTGTTTCCTTCTGAAGCCGGCCGTTCCTTGGCAGGTTCAAAAACGACGCCTCGTGGCTTTTCAGCTTGTTATTTCAAACGGAACCTGAAAGCAAAGGAAGTCAGCCCCGAGCCGGCTTCACCCGAGGAAAAAAGCAAACAAAAAACATGAAAGGTTTCGTTCGAGGCCAAAGAAACTCTTGGTTCATGGGTTTGATCCTCTGGTACGGGTGAGGGCACCCACTTTGGAGTGAGGTGGAGCGGAGTTTGCCTTCCCTCCGCCTCTGGAATCCCAGTGGGAGCGCTGGGACACGGGGCAGGAGCACCGGGGACATTTCCTCGGGGACATTTCCTTGTTCCAGCGCTCTGCTTTTGCTTTCACCCGGTGCAGACGGGCCCAGAGCAGCGATAAGCACCTGCCCCCTCCAGCTTTCCCACCCCCCTGCAATCCAGGACCCCTCAGGCTGCACACCTGGAGAACCTGTCCCAAGATTGGGTGGCTTTGGGACAGCGTTTTCCCAGGATTTTTTGGCAGCTGGGGAGCTGGGGAAGGGGGGTTCATGCATGGCTGAGGACACAGGGAAATCTCAAGGCTTTCACGGCCAAACTGGTGTGGCCAGTCCCTGACTGCAGCCACACTGGCCTGGCTTTAAGACCTTTCTTCTCACTGATGGTCCTCACTTGGGAATTTTATTCCACCTCCAAGCCCTGCCCTACTTTCCTCAACACAAGGCAATCCAAAGCTGCGGCTGCTGTGCTGGGAATTCTGCTCCATCCCACAACTAAAGGGTTAAGAGGGCTCCGGGGCTGAACTGAGCTGAACTCAGCGCTTCGTGTTCAGAAATGCTGAGTCCTGCTCCTCTTGCATTGTTTTCAGCCAGAGCTGGAGGAAATGAGCGCTCTTGGAAAACTGGAAAACTGGAAAACTGGAAAATTGGAGAACTGGAGAACTGGAGAACTGGCAAACTGGCTGTGTGTGTGTTGGATGGATCCGTGTGGGTCTGGAGGCTGGCAGCAGCCTTTGCCACACCAAGAGCTGTGGTTTGAGGTCTCCTCCCTGGCACTGGGGTGTGAATCTCGGGAATCCTCCCTGCTCCTGCCTGTGAGTGCTGCTCCAGGGGCAGCAGCTCGGTGCCACCAGCCAGGGGAGCTGTGCAGGGTGAGGAGTTGCACTGGATGATCCTGTGGATCCCTCCAGCTCGGGATATTCCCTGATCCACGCATTTCAGGCTGTGAGGGGCGTTCACCCTGCCCCAGCAAGGCGGCACCAGCAGCATCACCCCTAAGGAGCTTGTCCCAAACTTTGCCATAGGAATGTCTGTCCCTGCCCCTTCGCCCCGTGCCCAGTGTCACCTCAGGGACATCGCGGCGTGTTTTGGGCTCGGCGTGGCCTCCTGCAGCCCTCGGGAGAGCTCGGGGACTCGCCACCCAGCACAGCCGGGCTCTCCCTGCTGGATATTGAGAGTCGGGGCCATTAGATGGCAGCAGGAACCGCTGCGCAGCATCCCAGCGCTGGAAAAACGGGATTGCAGCCCTGCTGCCCCCAGCCCTGCTGCCCCCAGCAGCTCCACGGGCTGGCAAAAAAATCCCCCCCAAGCCCTGTGGGGCTGCAGAATTGGGATCGCCAGGAAAAACAAGGGAAGGCTCCGAAATAGGGGAGCAGCATCCTGAGCAGCACCAGGGACACAAGGGTCGGGTCTGGAGGGCATCTCCAGCGAAAATAACCCTCTGGGGCCCTTCCCAAAGGGATTTTTGGGAGCTCACAGCTGGGTGTGGCTCCGTAGTGAGTGGTCAGCGAGGCCGGGTGCAATTCCAGCGGGGATTTACCGTTCCTGACTTAAAGACACCCCGGGTCAGGTAATGCTCTGGCAAATCCCGCCGGGAATGTCCAGCCAAGGTTCATCCAGGTGCTGCCATGGATGGAGCAGACTGAAAATCAGCAGGAAAAACTGCTCCAAACATCGGAGTTGTTCTCCTTGGAGAGGTTTCCAAAGGAAATGGGTTTTGCTTGGAAATACCTCTAGAAAATGAGACTTTTGAAATATTTCATGTCCATGTTCAGTTTCCCTTCCAGTCTCTCGTTTTCTTTATTATCCTCTGCTTTTGCTCTGGTCCTATTTTGCCACTGGAACAGAAATAAACAGGACAGGGAGAAGGAAAGATGACGAAGGGAATTTATATGAGCCACTCCAGCTAATTCCCACAGCTCAAGCTCCAGTTGAACCATCCAGTGAGGGGATCAGATTTAAAGAAATCTTTGGATAAAACAGGAAAAAAAAAATCAATATTTTTAGACTTCCCTCTGGAAGAAAAAGAGAAAATCTAATTAAGAAATTAATTGCTTATGCTGATCTAGGGGGGTTTTTTTGAAGTGCTTAATGATCCAAGCTTCTTGTAAAGGTGTTGGTCTCGATGCCATTTCCTTTTAGAAAGCAACAAAGCAGCTCAGCGAGGCTCAGCATCTTGTTTTGATATTTCCAGGGTGGAACATTTTGATTTTTCAACTTCCAAAGCTTTGCTGCTTTAATTTTTTTGTCCATAAAGCCGAGGCTGAAATCAGAATGAAAGCTTTCAGTTTAAGCTAATTAATCCAAACACTTTGAATCAAAGCCTGGGATGTTTGCACAGTGGTGTTCTCTGGGAATTTATTTCCAGGGTCTGCATTCCATTTTTAGACTGAGGAAGGAAAAAAAAAGTGATATTTCCTAGAAAAGAGATAACCTGCTGCTTACCTGGGGCGAGCCATTCTGCAGCTTAGAAGTGGAAAAAGAAATTATCTCTCCTTAATTACAGCATTTGGCCTCCTCCTGAGGATCTGGAGACCTGGCCTGAGCTCCAGTCCCTGGAGGTGCCCTAAATTCCACCAGAATCACCCTGATTCCCGGTTTTCCCGAGGAATAATATGAGGAAGAAAAGGAAAACCCAATTATTGTGGTGATGCCACTGCAGCGATGAGAAAGCAGCAGCACTTCCCGAGGTGAATCGCTCCTTCTGGGCACGGGGTGCTCCCTGAGGAGCTCTGGGAAGGCAGGAGGAATTCCAGGCAAATTCCAGGAGTGCAGAGATCCCAGAGCTGGGCTTCCCACAGGTGGCTCATGCTGGGCAAGGCTGTCCATGAGCACCTCGCGATCCCGACCCGATGGGAGGAATTCCTTCTTCCAGCAGCCCTCGCTGCTCCGGGGAGCCTTCAAAGGGAAAACTGGAAACAGCCCCGACTTCCCCTGCCCTCGAGTGGGGTGAGCCCGGCTGGCAGTGGGACAGCAGGGCAGGAACCTCGGGCTGCAGCTGGAATCGAGCTCCCTGTGCCAGGCAGGAGCTGCCAGCTGGGCTCGGCGGGGCGGCTGTCCCCAAAAAGGGTCACACGCAGGGTGTGGCCCCGGCATGAGCAGCCCTGAGCTCAGGTGTCCAGCCCTGCCAGAGCCCGGGAGCCCCAGCCCTGCTGTGTGACACAGCAACAGCTCCTCGACTTTTCCAGACAGCTCCGGGGTGAAAGATTTGCAGGTTTGGGGAAAAACATTGGATTTCAATGCCCTAAAACCTTCGCCATCACTGCTCCTTTAGTCCAGGTCATGCAGCACCTCTCTTCTTCTGGTCCTGGTCTTTCAGGAGGGAATGTGACCATTCCTGAAGTGCACAGCTTCTGCAGGACTTCTTTTCACTCACCTGCTGTTGGCTTGGGAATATTTGTTGCATTTGATTCAGAAACTCAGCCTTGGTGAGGATAAGAAGGAAGGAGGATGCAGGAGGATGGAGGCAAAGGATGGAGGCAAAGGATGGAGCCAGAGGAGCCAAAGGATGGAGCCAGAGGATGGAGCCAGAGGATGGAGGCAAAGGATGGAGGCAGAGGAGGAGGCAGAGGATGGAGCCTCCCCTTCGTGGCTTTGGAGGATGGCTCCAGGTACAGACAGGCTGTGGTGCCTCGGCAATGCCTGGAGCACATCCAGATCCCACCCATTCCCCACTGCCTGGGTACTTTTTTCGCTGCCTCTCTTTGCACAGCGCTAAAATTAATGCCTGGAAATGAGAGTTTGCTTGAAAATAATCTATCATTTGATTATCGCTCTAATGCAGGCAGCCCCGGGAACAGCTGCCTCTGCCAGGCTGTGTCTCCTCCTGCTGATGTGGGGAATTGCTGGGAAGGGCTGCTGGGGAAACTGGAAGAAAGCCAAACCACTGGCAAATGCCTTGGTGGTGGCTGGGAGGAGGAGGAGGAGGAGGAGGAGGAGGATGAGAGAGGACCTTTGCTGGATGAGGCACAAGGGCCCCACTGCCCAGTTCACTGCCTCTGGTCCCAGTTGTGATCCAGGGAGTCACAAATTAAAATATTCATCTCCATCACATGGAAAAGAATTCTGTCATCACCAGGAGCGTCTGGCTTTGCACTGGGGCAGTGGGCAGCGGCATCTGACCGCTCCTGACCTTCTCCCTGCCAGATCCCACCTCCCAGGGGAACCAGGGACAAGAGCAAAATGGATGGGAACTGCCCAGCGAGGCAGAATTTCCTCCATCCCATGACACAGCCCATGTGCCGTGGTGGAATGGGGTCTCCAGCCCCCTTAGGCTCCTCTGCTGCCTTTTGGGAACATCACAGCCCCGGACTTAGAGGCTTTTTTTGGAAAATGTCACCAGCTTGGGATGAGTCAGTCGAGCCTCTGCGCAGCCTGCCCACTGCTTCGTGCGAGGCGTGGGGCTGTCCCCACGGGCATCTCCCTGCTGCTCTTTGCGCTCAGATCTTCCTGCTGAGAGAGGAGAGGCTTCTGCTGGCGGCAGCCGGGCAGGAGCTGAGCCGGGGGCTGGGGCTGGCAGGGACAGCTGGAGCCCCAGGGACAGACAGACAGACACGTTCGTCCCCGGGGTGAGGGCTGCAGCTGGCATCTGTACCCGAGGCATTTCCACTCCTCCGGGGACCCTCAGAGCCCGGCAGCAAAGGCTGTGCACCCAAATGACTCCCAGTGGAAGGGGAAGGGAAGTAGGTGGAAAACCACGGGGAGAACTCTGGAAGCTGGTGCTGCACACACGGGGGTGTGTGTGGGGTCCAGGTGTGCTGGGAGGGATGCTCCGACCTCAAATGAGCCAGAAATGCCAGAGCTGAGGCTGCTGATGGACCATCCCTCCCTGTGCCTCGAGGATGAGGGTGTTGATGGGATCTTTTAACTCTCTGACCTCTCCTAACTCCGTCTCTCCCAGCTCTGGGACCTGCTATCCGATATTTCCCTTGCAGCCTCACCATTCCTCAGTGTCCCCACGGGAGTGAGGAGGGATCCCCTTCCCTGGGGGCTGTGGGAGCAGGATGAGGGCTGCCCCTCCAGCCCTGGTGACCAAAATCCCTTCCCAGGGACGGCAGCTGAGCACAGCCTCACGTGGGAACACCCGGCAGAGACACACGGAGAGGTACAGAGCCTGATCTCTCGGAATTCCTGGTGCAGGTGTGGCACAAGATCGGTTTGAGCCCAGCTCCCGGCGGTCCCACGTGCAACCAGCAGCTTCCAGCTCTCCAGCTGCTGTCAGGCATCAGGGAAAGAAGGAACACCGTGATGGACTGGGTGGGGGAAGTTTGGTTCAGGTGACTCTCAGCATCTCACAAGGGCATGGAGGAGGGATAAAAACCCAGTGTCCAGGGGAGGAAAACTAAATGAAATCAGCACCTTTTTCTCCTCTGCCCTCTTCTCCCCATCACTCCCGTGTCCCTTCTCACTGAAGGATGCAGGGTTCCCCTTCCTCTGTGCAGCCTGAGCTCCGTGGGACCTGCAGGTGCTGAACGGAGCCAGAGCCTTGTGGGAAAAGCACATGTGATAATTGCTGTGAAAATTCATGTTGCAGTGCACAGACACAAAGGGATGAAAGGAGGCTGCCTCGACAGCCTGACATTTCCTCCTTTCTGACTTCTCGTCTCAGGCATCCCGAACATCCTTTTATGGCAGCTTTTGCAGGCAGTTCCCTCAGACAAAGGAAAGGAAATGGGATTTCCAAAACACCCTGGGCCGGTGGTGCTGATGGTGAGGGGCTCTGAGCAGCGCCCAGGAGCTGCTGGCTGAGGTGACGAGGGTTAGAGCTCCTTGCTGCCACCTCCCCAGCACCAAAAGTCCCACAGATCCCACTGCAGGAGCCCCTGCCACCCTGCCCACCTGGCAGTGCCCACTGCTCTTCCCCACAGAGCAGCTCTGGGACCACCCAGCTGGGGAGGGGATGGAAGGGAAGAGGTTCTGAGCACGCCGTGCTCCTGTGCAGCCCTCTGCAAGCCCAGCCTGTCCGTGCTGGAAATTTCAAGTTGTTCTAAAGGCAGCAAGTTAACAAGATTTGGAAACCAGGTCAGTGGAAGGAGCTCAATTAGCTGCTGAACCGTGGGGACCAGCTCACGCCGTGGCTGCTTTATGGACTCCTCAGATGGGCGTTATTGACACCACACATGTCAGGCTGGCTGGGATGGGGGCCTTCCCTGAGAAGGGGACACCTGGACACTCGTCAGGCACTGGAAACTTTACAAAAGGCCAAACTCAGTGCCATGGGACAGCCTGAGCCATCGCACCGTGCTGTGGGACATACTGTGTCATAGAATCACCACAGAATTATGGAATGGCCTGGGTTGGACGGGATCTTAAAAATCACCCAGTTCCAGCCCCATGGGCAGGGACACCTCCCACTGTCCCAGGCTGCTCAGAGCTCCATCCAGCCTGGCCTTGGACACTGCCAGGGATCCAGGGGCAGCCACAGCTTCTCTGGGCACCCTGTGCCAGGGCCTCCCCACCCTGACAGGGAGGAATTTCTTCCCAATATCTAATCTAAACCTCCTCTAAAGCCACTCCCTCTCGTCCTGTCACTACATGCTCCTGTAAACAGCATCTCTCAATCTTCCTTGTATCAGCAGCTCTGCTCCCCCCAGCCCTGCAGGAACCTCCCGGCTCCCACTCCCACTGCTCGTCCTGCTCTTCCCTGACACCTCAGGGGAGGGGACAGCCACAGGGGACAGGCAGCAGGGCTTGCAGGGAGCTGGCAGCCCCGGCACGGCTCACGCGACCTGCTACCTGTCTTGTCACGTCACCACAAACATCTGCTGAGGAGAAAACAGCAAGAGAAGGGCAAAGCCAAAGGGCCTCTCCGAGCAGCTCTCCAGCCCCAGCAGCGGGGGGGATGCGGAGCCTGTCACGCTGCATGAAAAAGCTCTTTCATTAGCGGCAGGGCTGGAGCTCGGATCCCGGAATCGCAGCGAGAATCACAGCTTGGAATCCCAGCGCAGCTTCCAGGGGGCTGCGCAGGCAGGCGGGCACAGCCCCGGCTCCGTGGGCACCTGGGGAGCAGCCTGGGTATGGCTTTGTTCTGATAGGGAGCGTTTCACCCACAAAACAGGGAGCTCAGGGCTTTGAAGCCTTTCCAGGTATCCTGAGGTGCTGCCGGCAGGGGAGGCTGCTCGCTGATCCCGGGGGAAGAGCCCCTCTCCATCCTGTGCTGACATCCACAGCTCCCTTCCCGATCCTGGCGTGGGACAGACGCCCAGGCTGCCAGGAGAGCCGGGGGTGCCAGCCTGGACAGCTGCAGGAGGGAATCTTGGCCCTGGAGGAGATCCAGTTTACTGCACAAACTGCATCCCTCTGTCCTGGGACAGCATTTCTGGGATGCTCAGCCACGGCGGGGCCAAGCTGGGGAGCAAACAGGGCAGGGCTGGCAGCGGTGGCACCCAGGGCTGGGCGGGAGCCCCGTGGCAAGGAGGGACCAGCCAGGGCTCTCGGGGGCTGCAGGCGGGGCTGAGGGCAGGGCAGGGAGCAGGGCAGGGGCTGGAAACAGGGCAGCTGGAAGGGCAGGGCTGGGCTGTGGACAGAACTGAGGGCAGGGCTGGGCAGCGGGCAGAAGAGGGCAGAGGACAGCACTGCAGCCAGGGCAGGGCAAAGCAGGGCTGAGCTGTGGGGAGGACTGAAGGCAGGGCAGGGCAAAGCAGGGCTGAGCTGTGGGGAGGACTGAAGGCAGGGCAGGGCAAAGCAGGGCTGAGCTGTGGGGAGGACTGAAGGCAGGGCAGGGCAAAGCAGGGCTGAGCTGTGGGCAGGACTGAAGGCAGGGCAGGGCAGGGCAGTGGGCAGAAGAGGGCAGCGGGCAGGGCAAAGCAGGGCAG
>VWZW01002322.1:44307-76709 GCA_013397115.1 Edolisoma coerulescens | reverse complement strand
TCCGGGGTCAGTGTGCCCGCCCCTCGCCGGCTGTGGCAGCTGGCGCCGGGGTCAGTGTTCCCGCACCTCGCTGGCTGTGGCACCGGGGTCAGTGTGCCCACACCTCGCTGGCAGTGACAGGGGGGCATCCTTCCCCCATGGCACGGATGTGCCAGCCTGCTTTTGGCCCTTGCCAGGCCGTGCCAGGGTGCAGGTGGCGTGGGTGGGGTGATCTTTGGGGTGCGGGCCAGGTTTGTGGCCAGGCTTTGGGACAGAAGGGGATGGCAGCTATTCCACAGGGAATAAGCAGATTTAGGAGGGCAAAGAGGGGTTTGTGGGGTTGATGCAGTGCCTGTGGGGATCGGGAAGACCTGGGTCCTGTCTGTCTGTCCAGGCTGTGCCTTTGGGGTCAGTTTTGCTGGCATTTCCCCCGCCTTTTGCCCATGGACCGAGCAGCAGAGCAGCTTCCAGGTGCATGGACACACAGGGAGAGCCACGGCAAGGAGGCCGTGCTTCACCTGGGGATAGCTGCTGAGGCACGAAGCTGGGTGATCCCAGCTTGGAGCCTTTGATCAGGGAGCAAAACCATCCCTGCATCCACCCCCGGGTGTGATTTGAGAGAACTTGCACCGCTGTCCCACCGCCCAGCCCAGCTGCCCCAGCGGGAGAGGAGTGGGCTGGATCTGATCCTTCCCCTCTGGAAAAGGAGCTGCCTGGATGAGCTGGCCAGGGAGAGCTGAGGGATTGAGTGGGGATGTTCTCCCCTGCCCTGCTTTTGAAAAAAAAAAAAAAAGAGAAGTCACTGCCTGCATGGTGAGTTATGTGGTGATGACTCCTTCTGATGGGCTCCATATAAAATCCCTCGCCTCCCCGAGGATGCTCCCCGTTGAAAGCTTTTATGGCATCTTAAAAATAGCCACGGAGGGGGAAGAGAATGAGAAGATGGATAGGTAGGTGGATCCCTAATAAGGAGAGAAGAGGAAACAGCTCGAGAGGGAATGGAAAGACTTTGGTGAACGGCATGTGAGTGATTGCTGAGGGAGGGGGTGGTGTGGCCATACCGAGCCGCTGAGCTGCGTGCCCGGCGGGAGTGGGAAACCCTATAAAAAGCCTTCCTGGGAGATCTGTGCCTCGCACGTGCTGGGGAGAGGGCTGGGGTGAGCATCGGCTGGGGCCGTGTCTCCTGCTGCATTCTACAAGTACCCGTTAAAAATAATCCGCGGCTCGGGGCCGGCTGCAGCTGCTGCTCCTGCGTGATTCCCAACCGGCTCATCCCTGCTCCCTCCCTGCCTCCGGGCTCAGGCTAGAGCTGAGGGATGAGGTCGCTCCTGGATTTCCTCGAGCTGGCCTTTCCCACCTGGACTGTGCTCCGGGAAAGGCACCGGGAGCTGCCCCTGCCCTGGCTTTGTGCTGCCTGGCATTTGTAATGCCCAGGGGTGACATCTGGGGGTGGTGGCACTGGCTGGGGCTCAGTGAGGGCACAGCTGCCCAGGGCCTGGCTGGAGCACATTCCCAGAGCCGCTGGCAGGGGTGCCCTGCAGGGGGACAGTCCTGCTCTGCCATGTGGCACTGCCAGCACAGCATCTCTGGGACCTGGGGGGCGGCTCCAGGGTCTTTGCTGTGCTTGTGGCAGCTCTCCCCATCCCTCCGGGAAGATTTTCCCGAGTGTCTCCAAGAAATGCTAATTGCTTCGGCTTCTCTTGGTACAGCACAGCCACTGGGCACAAAGGGCCCTTAGTCAGCTGAGAGATCTGCCAGATCCTCCCTGTGGATCCCCTGGAGAGCTGGTGGGGGCTGCCGTGGCCGCTGCTGACCCCCACATCCCCGGGTCCCATCTTGTCCCCAGGCCAGCCTGGGCCTGTGTTCCCCATACCCAGTGGCCCAAGGCACTGTGAGCTCTCTTTGGGATGTGAAACCCCCCAAACTCAGCCCCTGGCAGGCTCAGCGTGGAGTCAGTGCTGCCCTTGTGCTGCAGGAGGGGTGGCTGGAGGGATAACGAGTTTCCCATCCTGGGATGAGGATGGAGCTCATGCTGTGGCCATCAGCACTGCTCTGTCTGTCCTTCTGAACCCCTGAGGTGCCACTGCCCACCCCAGCTCTGCCCCTGGCAGGGAAAGCCCTGTGCAGGTGGCTTTGTTTGGTGCAGGCAGCTGGGAAACATTCTTTGGCTTTGCCCCTGCTCCAACTGCAGGGAAAAATCGCTGCTAACAAGGCTCCTCTGTCACAGCTGCCAGCCTGTCACATCCAGGCCATCTCCCTCTTGCTTTCTCGTCTTTTTTATCTTTTTTTTCCCCTCTCTCAGCTAGGCAGGAACCCAGGGAAGCAGCGGCTGTGGAGGGTTAGCACTGCCCGACTCCGGGGAGTGGTGAGGCTGGAGAGATCCTGCCTGATCCCTGTGGGTGGGTCTGAGCCGGCAGCACCGTCCTGGCTGGAGAGTGTCCATCCCCCTCCCCACCTGGAGTGCCCCCTCCTGCTCTGGGATCCCAGCACAGGAAAAGCTGGGAAAGTCGGGATTGTCCAGGCTTTAGAAGAGAAGCTTTGGGGTGACCTCATGGTGGCCTTGCAGTGCCTGAAGGGAGCCTGCAAGAGATGTGGAGAGAGATGATTTACAGGGGATGGAGTGACAGGACAAGGGGCAATGGCTTCACACTGACAGAGGGCAGGGTTAGATGGGATATTGGGATGAAATTCCTTCCCTGTGAGGGTGGGGAGGCCCTGGCACAGGGTGCCCAGAGAAGCTGTGGCTGCCCCATCCCTGGAAGTGTCCAAGGCCAGGCTGGGGGGGGAACAAGATGAGTTTTAAGGTCCCTTCCAACTCTGGTCCCTGTTCCCCCCCTTGGCTGGGAGCATCCCGTGGGTGTCCAGAGCGAGGGCTGACCAGGAGAGGACACCTGCAGCTGCCCCAGCCCTCTGAGCCTGCTTGGCTGCTCAGGTGGCAGCAAGGGCCCCCTTTGGGACACAGTTCCGTTCCCTGGCAGGCAGGTTTTGGCTCACTTCACCAAAAGCACAACAAAGCCTGCGCTCATTTTTCCCCCGCTGAAAGGGGACTTGTTCCCTGGAAAGTGCCAGCTCCGCCGGGCCCATTGATCGCCTGTTAATTGTCGCTAATGAGGAGCCGGGCGAAGTGGCATCCAGAGGCTCTTGGGGACAGATTGTCGCTACGGCTCGGGAGGGACATCTCAGCGGGGAAGGGAGCCGTGACCTCGGCGTGGGTGAGCTGAGCTGCATCAATGGGCTCGTTACCGAGGAATGCTCCAATTCCCGTGCCCGCAGCACGGCAGGGCAGCGCTGTGCCCTGACCCGGCGGCCGCCAGGGTTAAGAGGATCCCCGGTGCTTTCCCGTACGCTGATGGATTGATTTACACGTGGAGAGGTGGGACGGAGAGGGATAAACCCACCCTGCCCAGGAGGGAGGGCTCGACCTCCGCTGCCCGTGAGCGGCGGGGCGCGATGCCAGGGCTTGGCCCCTCGCCTCCAGCCCGTCGCTCCGAGGCTGTTCTGTCCCCAGCCCCGATGAAAGGCACCAAAGGCTTTCAGCAGGAGCCAGCCCTGCCTGCCTGCCCGGAGCTCCCCGCGCTGGCAGCCCTCCCCTCCGGTGGAAATCGGGATTCTGGGCGTCCGCGGGAGCCAGGGAGAGCACGAGTGGGGCAAGGAGGAGGGGACGGGGTTAGGTCTGTGCCGAGCCCCCCGTGTGCCCGGGGAGTTCATTGTTCGGGGTGTGCCTTGTCCTGCCACGTCCCCAGGCAGGTTTGGCCCTGCCCTGCTGGGCTCCCCTGGCCGAGGCTCAGGATGGGGCTGGGGGGGTGTGAAGCCCCCTTTGGGGGTGTCACGCTGGTGCAGAGGTGTGTTTGTGTTTGTAGAGGCTCCTCTCCCACAGCAGCAGCTCCCCGAGTGCCCATCCCCTGCTCCAGCGGCTCCTGGGGCACCCGTGCCACTCGCCTCGGTGGTTCCTTTTATCTCCTCTCTGCTCAAATGGCTGTGCTGCTTCACCAGTCCTTTTCCTGGGAGTTTTCTCAGCTTTTTTCCCATTCCTGCCAAGTTTCCGTGTACCTGTGACCTCCTCCTGCCCCCTGGGTACCTCCTCTTGTCCTCACAACTGGCGGGTGTCTGTGTTTGCTGCTCAGCCGCAGCCAGGGTGGCTCTGCAGAGGGGGATCTCCCCTCTGGGATTTGTTATTTCATTAGAATAAACAGCCACATGGGATGTTATTTTCCTTCCAGCTGAGAGAGGTTGGAGTTGCTGCTTTCTGCCCCAAACCCTGATGTCTGGTTTTGGTTTCTCTGCCTTTGAAGTGGGGAGGAGAAGCGAGAGTGGAGCGTGTGGATGCTGCTCGTGTTCTTGCAGGACGAGGGCTGATGTCAAGGGATTGGTGGTTGCACCTCTGCCTCCTACTCTGACCCAGTTTTGGGGTTCAAGTGAGCCCCAAGCCATGCAATGAAGTGTCCTGTACTTTGTTTTCCACTGCTTCCAGGTTCCTTTCACAATGGAGACGGCTGTGGGCTTGGACTGGCGATTGCTCCGTGCTCCACTTGAGGGTCTTGCTATTCTGACCCCTAAAATACCTTTCAGGGGCCTCAGGCAGCCCTGCTCCTCTTGGGAAGCAGCAGGACAAAGAGCTGGCACAGCTGGGCTGAGAAACGTGCCTGGACCCCAAAACTGGGGCGGAGTGGGAGAGCCCTGAGCTGGTGTGATGTGTGTGACCCAAAATCTGAGCCAACCCATCTGTGCTGGGAGAGGGGAAGAACAACCTCATCCATCCCTCCATCCCCTGAGGGTCTCTGAGGTCTGAGAGCTGCCTCGGGGGGTGGGAGGGCTCCTCTGGGGACTCTGGCAGGTGTCACCTCCTGCACCACAGTGGGACATTCCCCCTGGCAGGGGGACAGGCCATATCCTGGAGGGATCCTCTGCTGGGGCAGTGGAAGGAGACAGAAAATGTCTCAGTGGGGCACTCGGAGCGTGGTTGTGCTGAAGGTCACCCCAAGGGGAGCAGCCTCGAGGCAGCTCCATCTCCCACCACAGCTGATGTCCCTCCCCATGGCTCCCCCCTTTGCTCCATGACTGTTTGCCTTCCCTGCTTTTTCTCCTTCCACCCCACCTTCCTTTTCTCTTCCCTTTCCCCGGCTCTCTCCTGGCAGCTTTGTTCTCCTGGCTGTGTACCGGGGTTGCCATGGTGACTGCCACAGCATCTCTGCATCCTGCAGGAGTGGTCCTGTGCTGCCCTGGCCTCGGTGAGTGGCAGGGCACCCTCCTGCCCCTCCCAGGGGCCACCTGCCACCTCCTCCCAGGGATGGAATTCCCTGGGGACATCCCTGTGACACATCCTGGAGTCTGGGGAGAGGAGGGGACAGCGTGGGGTGGCCCTCAGCAGCTCAGGATGGGGCTGGGGCGCAGGGCTGGCTGTGTGGCACAGCTTTATTGCTGCCAGAAACATTCCAATAAAACCTTCCATAAATATTTTTTAACGAGCAAACCCCACTTGAGGAAAACAGAGCAGCTGCTGCAGCACAGGGAGTCCCCATGGGTGTGGAGGCAGAGCTGCTTGTGGCCTTCTGGTGGCGATTTGCAGATGACAATATCTCCTTGCAGTGCGTGTCACAATCGCTGGGCCCCTTTCAGGAGATAATTAGGATGACGTGTTATTAGCTGATTACTGGGGAAACGAACATTTACTGAGGATTTATTCTGCGCCCAGCATTAATCTCCTGTATAGCTGCTAAACCCCCATAAATAATCTGATTTTGATAATCAATTGCTATTGCGAGTTCCCCTATAAATCTCAATTAAATGCACATTTAACTCGCATCAAGTTGCCAAATTTGCTTGTGCATGTGCGTCCCGCTGCTTGCCTGGGGCAGATGTCTGGGGATGTGCAAGCTCGAGTCTGTTTTTCAGACAGCCTGAAACCAGAATGGGGTTTGCCAAGGCAGAGCAGCCCCAGGAACAGCATTACTGCTCTCCCACACGGAGAATCCAGCACATCCCAGCTCCCTGCTGCTGCTCCCAATTGCTGTGCCTGGCTCTTCCAGCCTTGTCTTGCTGCTGGGGTTGGCGGTGAGGGCAGCAGGAGGAGGCTGTGCCTCTGGAGCATCCCAGGGAGGGGAGATGGAATCACCAAAACCCATGTGGGGGCTTTCAGCAGCGCTTGCCTGGGGTGGAAACTGAGATTGGCTTGGGCTTGGCTGAGTCCTGGCCGCCCTGGGCCAGTATAGAGACTTTTCCAGCCTTAGAGCAGGTGGAGGGCTCCGAGGGTGGGGACATCCTGCAAGGAGAAGCTGACCAGCAGGACAAGGTGCCACCAGCTTCCTTCAGAGCTGGAAGGAGATTCCAGCCATTGCCTGGGCTCTGTTTGCTGTTGGGGCCATACTGAGTTCTTTTATCTCCTTGTTTTTGCACCAAGTGCACCTCAGGGAGGGCAGAGAGAGCTGGGAGGTTGTGGCAGAGCTCTGGTGACGTGTTCCATGCTGGGGACATGGTGGGGGCATGGCAAACCTCCTGCTGCCTTCCAGGGCGTGGGATTTTGGCCTCATCTGGGCTGCTGGACCCTACAGGTGAGGGTGGTTTTTGGATGGTTTTGGATGTTTTTGGAACACAGCCCCCCCATCCCTGCTGTGTCAGGAGTGTCACTTTGGGCTGTGATGATCCCAGTGATGGGACTGCGCTGGGGGAGCCATAAAAGAAATTATGGAGCCCTTCAGACTGCTGGGAAGATGTCTGAGAGCTCCTCCCAAGCCTGGCTGGAGCCCAGCCCGCCCATTGTGGTGGTGTGGGAAATGCACAGACGTGCAGATGGCAGGAGAACAGAGCCCGCTGCCTTTTAACAGGGACAGCTTCGTCCCTGGCCACCTGCAGCCCACACCAGGCACCAGCTGAACATTAATGGGTGAGACCAGGAGCTCTCAGGGCCCAGCCCAGGGGGATTCTGCCTCTCCTGGGGCAGCAGGATGGGCCTGAGCCTGTGGAGGAGCAGGGATGCCCAGCTGTGCACAGCTGTGTGTGCTGGTGGTGGCCACAGGCGGGGCTGGCAGGTGCCCCGAGCCCCAGGCTGGCTCCCAGCCTGCTCTGTCCCTGGCACTGGAGGCTGTTTCCTCCCTCTGAACCCACCTTTCACCTCTGCCAGCTGGGCTGGGCTGGTGGCTCACAGAGAGGCCTCGGATGCTGCCGTTTGTCACCAGCCTGGCATCGCCTTGCCCAGGCATGGCTGCACCCCCCTGGGTCCCCTTCTGTTGGCCCTGGCAGTGCCAAGGGGCTGTGTGGGCTCCCCAGAGCTCTGTCCCACGGGGTTTGACCCCAGAATTAGGGATGGGGTTGGAAAGATGGAGTCAGGCAGCAGTGGGTTGGGGGTGTGGGGTTTTCCAGCACTGTCCTGTGGGTCCGAGAGCCTGTCCTTGTGCTGTCCTGCAGTGCTTGTGGTGCCTGGAACTCCACAGGTGGAGTCCCCATCCCTGGAGGTGCCCAAGGAAGGCCTGGAGGTGGCACTCAGTGCTCTGGGCTGGGGACAAGGTGGGGATTGGGCACAGCTTGGACTCGATGGCCTTGGAGGGCTTTTCCAACCCAAACGATCCTGTGTGGCCGTGGGGCTGTGCCTGGCATGTCTCTGTCACCCCCCACCTGCTGCATCCACCTCTGCCACCCATATGCAAGGCCAGGTGTCTCAAATGAACTCCCCTCAGGGTGGGGACAATCTTTTTAGGGCCACTTAAAGGCTCCATTTGCTGCCTTTAACAGAATTAGAGAGGGGATCACAGCAGATTAAGAAAAGCAGTAAACACCCTCTGTGCAGGGCCCCTGGAGCTCTGCTCAGCTCCCCTCTGGAGGGGCTTTGCACAGTTTTTGGGGGATGCTCTGTGTTAGGGGACTGCAGGAGTGGGTTTCATCTCTTCCAACCCCACAATTTGCCGGGAGTTTGGTTCAGGAGGGCTCCAAGGGGATGTGGCAGTGCCCTCCCTGCGGCAGCCCCGCATCTGAAAGAGCTCCCAGTTGTTTTAGAAAGCACCTTCCCAGGATCTAAGAGCAGCTGGAGGAATTTGGAGGCAGCCAGGGAAGTTCCTGCTGGAGTTTTGCCCCCCAGCCCTGAGCTGTAATTCATCCTCTGGAATGGGAATGGGACTGGGGGGGGGGCTGCTGCTCTTGAGCCTCCCGTCCCTCTGAGCACGTGCTGGTGGCACTGAGAGGGCTCTGTAACAAATATCCCTGCCCTGCAGCCTATTTCTGGGGACATTGTCCCCTCTGTGACGCCAGGGCTTGCTTTGCCAGCTGTCACCCCCAGCCCAAATTCCCATTTCGCTGCATTCATATCCATGCGGTGCCTCTGGGTGGGGATTCGATTTCAGCTGGCTCCCCCGGCGTAGAAAGAGTTAAAAATAGCGACTCCAACACCCCTCATTCCCTGGCTATGACGAAGTCTCCCAGGTTGGAGTTACAATGCCGACAGGAATAGGGTTTGAAATAAAACAAGGGAGTGCTCTGCACTCTGCAGAACGGGAGAAAGCGGCTCCAGCCCGCAGGAAAGGCACGGAGCAGCCTCTGGATTTATAAAACAGGCAGGAGTTTGTCTCCCTCGCCGTGCTCGTGGCCAGAGAAGCGATGCTGCACGCACACGGGGAGCAGTGGGGGAATCCAGGAGGTTCTCAGCCCGCTGGGAATCCTCAGGAGAGCGCAGGAAGGGAAGATCTCGGTGCACTCTGCTCTGGAGCACCACGTGCGGAGCACCTGGCCAAGGCTGGGCAGGGATGGGCTGGATCCAGCAGCTCCGAGGCTCCCTGGAAGCTGCAGGGTGCAGGCAGGGACAGAGCAGGCGGATCCTCTCCCAAAAGTGCTCCCAGACTCTGGAAGCAACAGCCTGCTGCAAGGTGGCGAGGTGCCAACCTGGCTCTGCCTCATCCGACGGGGCTGCGTCTCTGATCTGGCAGAGAAAATCCTAAATCCCCGCGTTCCTCCCTCTCAGACGCTGCCCTAGTTTAAAAATGTCAGCTCCTGGCTTTTCTTTTGTAATATTTTAAATATAGCACCCTTTCTGTTTCCTGAGGGACGCGCCATACGTTTGGGAAGCGGCACCCAAATCCACCGGGCTGGTGGGCGGGGGTTAAAGGGAAAAAAGCATTTCCATGTGGGAAGCTGCAAACACAGAAGGCAGCAGCAGCAGCAAACAGCAAATCCCCGCTGCAGCAGCCAGCACTAAGCTCCTTTCTGTCCTGCCTGTCTCCGGGTGTCGTGTGTGAGGAGCGAGCCTGGATGTTTCCATTGTGCCACCTCCTGTCCCGGCCACCCTGGCACTGCCTCCGCAGCGCCCAGCAGGAGATGCCACCGTCCCACAGCTCCTTTGGCCTTTCCCTTCCTCAGAAAGCCCCTTTGCTGCTTTCTCTTTGAGGGGTTTTTAGGGGGATTTTTCAGCTGGGGTGGGTCCCCTGTGCTCCAGCTCTCCCAGACTGCTGCGGGCCCGGCTGGGGGTGGTGGTGGGTGGGTTTGGCAGCCGGGGGACAGTCCCCCCAGCTCCCTGCACTCCCACACAGCCAGGACTGTCTCCCAGCCCTAAACACAGCCTCTGTTTAGCAGGAAATCTGGCCTCAGCAGGATGATGAGCTCAGGCTTTTCAGCTTTTGGCCAGGACCTCAAGTTTAGATTCTTCCACTCAGCACATCCTTCAACTTTAGGATCTAAGTGTAGCCCCTTGCATGGACCCCCCAAAACCTGTCCAGCCCAGCTGGAGCTGAAAATAGCATCCTGTGGGCTGGGGCTGGGTGCAAGCCTCAGTCAAGGTCGCCCCTCTTGCTCTCTCTGGCTGGGGCTCCCCTACTTGTCACGCCTCAGGAATCAAATCTGGGGGAGGAGATGGACTTTGGCCACTGCCCAGCTGCCAGGGGGGTTGTGTCCCTCAAGACCACCCTGCCAGGGGAGCAGGAGAGAGGCTGGGGTGGCCCAAAGCTCCTGCAGGCAGTGCCAGCTCAGGCTTGGCCCCACACTCAGAGGGTGGGGGGGATGCAGTGGGGGGTGTCACAGAATCCCAGAATGGTTTGGGTTGGAAGGGACATTAAAAATCATCTCATTCCACCCCCAGCCACAGGCAGGGACACCTTCCCCTATCCCAGGGTGCTCCAAATCCCATCCAACCTGGCCTTGGGATGACCACAGTGGAGGAGGAGATGTGGGGATGCCTTTCAGATGTTCTCACTTGGCAGCACTGGAGATTTGGGGCTGCGTCCCCTGGGTGTGGCAGGTCCAGCAGGGCACAGGGCAGCTGCTCCCAAGGACTTGGCCGGACCCTGGCTGTGGTGTGGTGTCCTCCAGAGTGTGGTCCTGCTGCCCCTGGGATCCACAGAGGGCCCCCAAGCACGGCCACCATGTCACCGAGACTGCTCGGATGGATTTGTCCTCACCCAGACCCCTGTCCCGGGGTGCTGTGTCCCTGTTCCCAGCCCAGCCCTGCTTTCATGCCCGTGCACATCGTCCCCCTCACGCCCCCTCGCTCCTGCCCTGTTTGTTTGCATCCACAACAGCTCAGGCAAAGGTTTTTAAGCTGCACCAGATGTAAGGACCAAATCCCACCCTCAGCCTCTCAGCGGGGTTCCCTCCTCAGCCGCCTCCAGTGGCGCTTCCTGCAGCCCGAAATGCTGATCCCAGGGAGTGCTGCACATCTGCCAGGGCTGCAGGAGCTGCTGGGAGCTGCAGCAAACTCGGGGAGCGGGCAGGGGATGCCTCTGGCTGCGGGGGATGTGTGGGAGGTGAGAGGGCAGGAAGGTGTTTGTGGCTCCTGCCGTGGTCCTGGCCCTGCTGGTGCTGGTTCTGGGTGTAAAAGGGGTGGGTTTGTGCCACACCTGGTGTCACCTGTCCCCATTGGGGCAGCTCCCCCATCACTGGGTCTCCTCCATGAGCCTGACCTGGTGTCAGAGCAGGATTTGAGCTCAGGGCTGGGCCCAGCTGAGGTGCTCGCAGAGATTTCAGGAGCAGGGGATTGCAGAGGTGCAGTGTCCGTGCTCCTGCCTGGCAAAGTGGCAGCTCACAGCTGTCCTGGGCACCCACCCCAGCACAGGACCTGCCACCAGCCCTGTGGCACCTGGGGACAGCTGGGCCGTCCCCTCCTGTTGGGCACAGCTCCCTGCTCCGGGCTCCTGCCCTGGGCAGCATTTCAGCAATTATTAATTAAAACGCAATCTATCCTTTCTCCTCCTCTCCCCAAGACAGCAAGAACTGCTAAAATATTCTCAGGAATCATAGGGAGGGGAATTAAGCAGTTCCTGGGAAATCTGAGCGGTGCCTTTCGGAGATTTCTCGCTGCTCCTGGAGCCTGCGATTCCCTGTTGGGCTCTGCATCTCCAGCCCCACGCTCTGGAAATCCCAGGCCTGCTGGGAATGCAGGGGGAAAAGCACTCTGGGTGTGGTGCTGGGTGTGGGGATGAGGATCTGGGTGTCCCATGAGGGATGTGGGGGGGCTCAGCCTGGAGCAAAGGAGGCTCAGGGGGGCCCTTGTGGCTCTGCACAAGTCCCTGACAGGAGGGGGCAGCCGGGGGGGTCGGGCTCTGCTCCCAGGGAACAGGGACAGGAGGAGAGGGAACGGCCTCAGGCTGGGCCAGGGGAGGCTCAGGCTGGACATCAGCAGGAATTTCCCCATGGAAAGGGTGCTCAGGCCTTGGCAGGGGCTGCCCAGGGAGGTTTGGAGTGCCCATCCCTGGAGGTGTCCGAGGAAGGGCTGGAGGTGGCACTCAGTGCTCTGGGCTGGGGACAAGGTGGGGATGGGGCACAGGTGGCACTCGATGGTCTGGGAGGGCTTTTCCAGCTGAAATAATTCCAGGATTCTGTGGCTAATCCTAGCACAGAGCAGTTCCTGGTGCAAACACGGTGTCAGGAGCAGAGCTGGGCAGCAGCCAGGAGGATTTTTCCCAAATCCCAGTTCCATCCCGATTGAGAGGCCTGGCGTGGACAGACAGGCAGGAGCCTCCCTTGGGGGTCCCAGTCCTTCCCAGTCTGGGGGTCCCAGTCATTCCCAGTTTGGGGGTCCAAGTCGTTCCCAGTCTGGAGTTCCCAGTCCTTCCCAGTCTGGGGGTCCCAGTCATTCCCAGTTTGGGGGTCCAAGTCGTTCCCAGTCTGGAGTTCCCAGTCACTCCCAGTCTGGGGGNTCATTCCCAGTTTGGGGGTCCAAGTCGTTCCCAGTCTGGAGTTCCCAGTCACTCCCAGTCTGGGGGTCCCAGTCACTCCCAGTCTGGGGATCCCAGTCCCTCCCAGTTTGGGGGTCCGAGTTGTTCCCAGTTTGGGGGTCCCAGTCATTCCCAGATTGGGGGTCCCAGTCACTCCCAGTTTGTGGGTCCCAGTCCCTCCCAGTCTGGGGGGCTGTGGAGCCCAGAGCTGTGCTGGGAGGGGCTCCCGTGGTGTCTGCAGAGACACGAACATGTGAGCACCAGGAGCCCTGGCTGCAGCTGCAGTTCCAGGAGATCCTGTTGCCATGACAAGCTGCACGAGTGTTATCCAGGAAAAAAAAAGCTCCAGTTGGGGATGGGAGGAAGGCTGCCAGTGCGGGGGGCCCGCGGATCCCACGGGAATCGTGCGCTGGTGTGGCTGCAAGTGCCGATGTTCAACCACACGTGTTGGACTCCTGATCTTCCAGGGTTCCAGCTCCAGCTGCTCCGGCCCCTTCCCGAGCTCTGCGCCCCCCAAATTCCCACCCCTGGGGGTGCAGAGCCCCACTTCTGTCCCCTCACCCTCCTCCAGCCCTCAACAGCCGTCCTGGCACGCTCCTGTCAGGAAAGGGAAGGTGTCAGCTTTCCCAAATAGNATAAGAATCATCGCATTACCATATGGCGTTATATTTTAAACCTTAAAATCTGCTTTTTGGACTTTCTGCCACATTGACAGGGTCTGTTTTGACCCTCGGACTTGTCAGCAAACAGAGGGTTTGGTTTTATTAAAGGGGGATTTCTTTCAGTCGGCCATACCGTTGTTTTCCAGTTGTTCAGTAACTGGAGTTTGGTATCTCAAAGCTTGTCTTCATTTCAATCTCGCTTGTAGTTTCCATGTTGTCAGCATCTTTTGCTATGGGAACATATTTATAAGTCTTTCCTATTTCATCTTCCCCAACACTCAGGCTGTGCCAGGGGAGGCTCAGGTTGGACATCAGGAGGAATTTCTGCATGGAAAGGGTGCTCAGGCACTGGCACTGCCCAGGGAGGTGGTGGGAATGCTGAAGGGGATGCTCAACCTCCTCCTTTGCTTGGGGAGTGGCATTGCAGCCCTGAGTGTGAGGATGCCACGCACAGGTGGTGCCCGTGGTGCTCCCCAGCTGCTGCCAGGGTGGGAATTCTCAGGATACGGTGGAATTCCTGGGATACGGTGGAATTCCTGGGATACAGCATGTTCCCTGGCTCTGCACAGCCCAGGGTGGAGCTGTCAGGTTGGGGAAGCTCTGTTGTGCCTTTCTGTTGTCTGCACTCAGATCATCAAATCTCCCCGCAGCTCCGAGAAACAGAAGAGCAACTTTTCCCTCTTTTTGTTGGGAATCCGGGAAAATCACAACAGCAGCAGCAGCAGCAGCAGCCAGTGCTTCCAGCAAACCAGGCTGATCCCAGATCCCTCGCTCAGGACACCCCCAGGTGCTGCTGGAACGGGGCTGGGGGTTCCTGCAGGGCAGGAGGTGAAACCTCTGCCGAGCCCCAGCGGGGTTTTTGGGATGTTCCCTGGCACATTCCAGCCCTGCCTGTGTGGGAAGTAAACATCCTGCAGGCAGGCACGGGCAGCTGCCTGCGGCCAGGTCAGCATGGGAAGACAATCACGGCTTCCTCCACGCTCATTTGGAGAATAATTTCCACGGAGGCAGCCAGAAACAAATTCTGCTGTGCAGGCAGGGCCCCGGCTGGTCGCTGCTCCAGCTTTTGGTTTGGTTTTCCTTCTCGCCTCTTGATTTCTCTCCTTGTGTCCTTCCCTGTCTCCCCTTCTCCTTTGTCTCCTCTGGGCGTTTTTGACCTCCCTCCTCTCTCTTTTTGCAGCGTGTCCCCGTGTGACCCAGCTCCCACGCTGGCACCATGTCCCGCCATGCCCTCGTGACGCTTTGGCATCTCTTTGGGCACCTGCCACACTCACTCCAGCCCTGCCCCCTGCTCCCAGCTGAAGGCTGTTCCCTCCCTCGTGTGATGCCCGTGCTGGCCCAGCACCCCCAGCCCCGTGCCCTCTCCCGTGGTGGCACGTGCCCCTCCAGCTCCCTGGTGCCATCCTCACGGCACCCACGGCTTGTGCCCTGTGTCCCACCGAGGGAGTGCCAGCGGCGGGGGGCAAGGGGCCAGCGTGAGGCAGGTGGGAGCAATAATTGGCCCTGATCTAATTAGGGAAGCCTAGGGCTGGATTAGGAGCTGTGGCAGCGGAGGGTTTTTAGCTGTAAGCCACAGATGGCTTTGCCTGGGAGCCAGGAGAGGCTGGCATGGACTGGATTCATAATCCCGCCTGGAATACACTCCAGGCTGACCGACAGCTTTGGGAACAGCCCAGTGCCTGCTCTGGGTGAGCTGGGTGGTCCCCACTGCCCCCAGCCCTCTGTCCCACACTGCAGTGCCTGTCCCAGCCCAGGCCTCGTGGATTCAGAGCAAACAGTGGCAGAAGCAGCCAGAGCTGCTCGGGGCTCAGCCTGTCCCACAGCAGATCCCTGGAACCTCCTCAGCCCATCAGGAGCACTCGGCCTGCCCCAGCCGAAAAATGTAAATATTCAATAAGGAACCACACGATGCTTCTGGATTTTACTGAGAGGAAGGATCAGGAGAGAAAATCTTTTGTCCAAAGGTAAATCTGGCGTTTTCTCCTTGGTGGAAATGGATTTTATCTGTGGCAGCTCCATGGGAAGCAGTGGCCTCAGCACTGAGATGGCCATGCAGGGGTCACATTCCCCACCAGGGCCGAGCATCCCGACTGCTGGTCCCTTCCTTTATTTCAGGGATAATTTGGCTGATCCCTCACCTGGGTGCCTCACCCAGCTCTGTGCTGCTGGCATCCCCAGTGCCACCTCCTCAGCAGGGACCTGGCGTGGACTCAATGGTCACAAAGATCCTTTTCAACCTCGTTAATTCTGATTCTGTGTCTGGAGCAGGCACATTCCCACATGCCGGGGTCGTGGCAGCCCCACAGGACACAGGCCGAGGCTGTCCCGTGCCTGCTGAAGGACCAGCACCACCTGGCTCCCAGCCCGTCCTTCCCTTCCTTCCCAAGGCCTTTTTAGGGCTGCAGCCAAGCTCTGGCCTCTGCAGGACAGCAGGCAGGAGCCCTTGGCCCCGCTGCTGATGAGAAACCCATATCCCGTGGCCCTGCAGTTCCCACCCTTCCTCCCCAGCCGCCCCTGGGACACAGCTCAGCTCCTGCCTGGAGGGGAAATCCTCCCCCTCGGCCTCACCTCCCCTCTGGAGGCAGCCAGGTCCTGCAGCGGGAGGATTTGGGGTGCAGGCTCCTGGAGTGCCACCTCCTTGTCCCCATATCCCAGCAGAGCTTTCCTTTCCCTCGCTCTCCGGCCCAGCCCGGCACGCTGTGTCCCATCCCCGCTGCTTCACCCCGGCCTCTCCCTCAGCCTCCAGAGCTTCCAGCAAAATTCCTTCCTGGCCAGTCACTGCCGCCCCTCAGCCTTGACGCCTCCGGGGCTGCTGTGCTGGCAGGGCTGGGCTTCCTCTTCCTGAGCCTCCCCAGCCCCGCTCCCGACCCTCTCCTCGCCCCAGAGCCGTGGAATCTGCCCTTCCCGGGGTCTGCCAGGCAGCCATGCCCACCAGGAATGCCCAGTAGGGATGCCCAGCTTTCCTCACCCTCCCTGCTGGAGCTGCATCCCACCCCCAGCCTGTGCCACCACATGCAGGGGGGTTCTGAGGAGTTCCAGCCCCTGGGACCACGCTGGGGATGGGGTGGGGAATTGCTCAGTGCCAGGGAGCAGTGGGAAGCTGCTGGAAGGAGTTCAGCCCCATGGAGGTGTGAAGATTCCTGCCAGCATCATCTGCCCTGCTCCTCCAGCATCCAGCTGACATCCAGCATTCCAGGGGCTGGATCCATCCCATGGTGACACCCACATCTTCCATGCACATTCCAGGGGCTGGATCCATCCCCCTTGCTGCAGGTGCCAACTCTCAGTCCCTGCATCACCCCTGGCACCCACCATCCTCAGCCTCCCACGGTGGCACTGCCTCTCCTTATTAATTTCAGGGCAAATGCTTTGCTTTTCCACGGTCCCCTTCACCTGTGGCTCTCCCAGCATTGTGCAAATATTCATTACTGGCAGGTAATTAAGGCAGGCATGCCCGTCCTCCTGTGGAGATGCTGTCTCACAAACATGCTGGTAGCAGAGCAGGGTGGGAGCTCCCAGGTGCCTGTGGATAATGATCCCAACCCCACCTGGAGCAGCTCCTCCCTGATGGACCTTCCCGGAGGGCAAATGGGCTGGGAGAGGGGAAATAGGTGGGAAAAAGAGCAGCACCTGCTCTGGTCCCAGTAAGGAAGGAGAGATGGATCTTTAAAAATGTCTCTGGGTGCTCCTGGTTTGCTGCTGCTGGGGTATGTGGGGCTGTGGGATATGGGGCTGCCTGGGGGGAACCCAAGCTGATGGGGAACTCGTTCTGAGCCCCCCTCGGGGGCTGTGCCCTGTTGTTTGTGTTGGTGGTGAGCAGCAAACCCTCCAAGGCAGAGGGAAATTATCCCATTATCCCTTTACTCCTGGAGGGCTCGAAGTGTTCCAGAGGCTCCGCATTTCCCCATCCTGCTGCAGGGCTGGCCGCTGTGCAGGAAGAGCACAGGAAGCCAAACAAGGTCGTTGACCCTCCCGAAACGAAGGAGGGGGATTGCCCAGGGATGCACGGTGGGAACTGCAGCTTGTTCCTTGGAGCAGCCCTCGGGCAGGGTCCCTGCGCCCTCCTGGGGCACAGAGCCCCTCTGCACAGCCGTGGGGGTTGTCGGGGGCTGTGCCCCTGCCCAGGTCACACACGCTGGCTGGGCACGGCCACCGCTGCCTGACCCCGGGGCTGCGCGGGGCAGCGATCCCTGACCGGAGGTGCCACCTTAATCCGGATCAGTGGGAAATCTGTCGAGTGCCCACGCAGCCCCGTGGCACTTCCCTGCCTGGCTGTGCCCACAGAACCAGCCATGGCATGGGCACGGCCCCACGGGAGCCTGGCCCTGGGCGAGTTTTGCGCTGAGAGCGGAGCACAAACGCAGGAATTGTTGGCCCAGCCCAGCTCCGAGCGAAACAGGAGCAAACTGGGGGCAGATTATGGCATTCCTTGGGCAGCTCCCACCCCCTCTCCGTGCCCGCTGTATCCCAGCCTGCGAGGCCACTAATGCTACTTACATTATTAGTGGATTATTTGGGTGTAATGAGCTTTGCCCTGCTCAGCTGGCCCTGTGCTCGGGGCTGTGGGATGTGTAATACTTCCTGCACGGGGCCACGAGGCAGGCAGCTGCTGCCTGGAACACAGGCACACAATGCAGCAATGTTCCCGGACAAAATTCCAGCCTGGGCTGGAGGTTAAGCACAAATCAGGGAGCTTTGGGTAGCGCTGAACAAAAAGCAGGAGGGTGAGGGTGCCCTGAGCCAGGTCCTGACCCGTCCCCACGGGCACGGCCGGCAGTGACTGGCTCAGATCTGTCTCTGCCCGTGGTGGAGCACAGCTGAGAGCATCTTTTCCATCCTCAGCTCCTTTTCCTCTGCCTTCCTCCCATCAGACCAAGCAAGGGCTTGGCGATGGGTTGCTATGGACACCAGGAAGTTTTCCCTGGAGACGGGCAGCCCGCACTAAGCCATGCCTGCATGTTCTGACATAGATTATTATTTTTGTCTTCCCCCTTTCTTCATCTGCGAGTGTTGGAGTGTGGATGAATTCCTGGCCTTCCCCCCTGCCTCTGTCCTGCTTTTCTCTCCCAGCTTTGTGCATTTCCATGGCTGTGTCCCAGGGCTTGGCTTCGGCGTTGTTCTGGGCCAGGGTGTGAGTGGTGGGTGCGTGGGAGGAAGTTTCAGTTCTGTAACTCTTGCTCTGCCGGAGACCCCTGCAGAGAAGATCCCTGATTTATTCCAGCCCCAGGAAATCCTGTTGGGCCCCTCAGGCAGCTGCAGAGCTCCTGGGCACCCATTACCATCACAGGAGGTGCTGGATTGCTGTTCCCAGGGCTGCTGCCTCTTGGGTGGGGGTTCCCTGCTCCCTTCCTTGTCTTTGGGACCTCAGAGTGATTTAGGTCTGGACTAATTAGTCTCTGCTGGGCTGAGCTCCAGGCCTGACTCCCATTTTGTCACTGCTCTGCTGGCACTTGGCATCCTGTAGTATCTCAGGTACCCCTGAGAGCTCTTGGCTTGCAGGGAAGGGAAGTCCCAGCAGCTCTTGGAAGTTCTTGGAAGTCAAGGCCGGAGTCTGAGGGCACTCAGAGCTGCCCTGGCAGCCCATTCCCAGCAGCTCCAGGGCTGGAGGGTCGGCCCATTTCCCGGAGGGAAGCGGCGCTGTGTCTCTGGGCACTTGGCACAGGGAATGGGATTTCACTGTGACACAGCCTCAATGTCATTTTGACTTCTCTTGCTTGGCTTTTGAAGCCAATAATGGGCTGTTTCTGTTCCCTGTCACTTGATCTGCCCCTGGGTGAGCGAGGAGCCTCTGCTGAGTGATCTCCTCTGTCCTGTGCCCCTTCTTCCCTGCTCTGGAGGGACTTCACAGGCTGGCTTTCAATCAGCTGCTTCTCTTGTTCCTGGGAATGCAGTTCAGCCCTGGGTCAGAAAAGCTCTGGCCCGTTGAAATCTTGCTTTTTGCTGCTCGAGTCACCCAGATTGTGACTCCCTCTCAGAAATCTTAGAGCAAATAATAAACCCTGTGCTGCTCGGCCCCTGCCTGCAGTGCTGGGCGTGGTGTCAGCCTGGCTGCAGCTCCTGCACAGCCCAGGCTCTCCCAGGTGGGGCAGGGAAAGCAGGAGCTGCTCTGTGTTTTCTCGGTGGATTTGGGAATTGCCTTGGGACAGAAGGATCCGTACGGAGCAGGAGGATTTTACCCTGGTGATGCTGCTGGGCATCACCTGTGCGGTGTTCCCAGAGGGGTGAGGAGTGGAGGTGAATCCCAGCACTGTCTGCAGCAGGAGGAATTCGGCTCCTGCCCTGCCCTGCAGCCCCCAGCTCCTTCCAGACCCTCCACGCGCCGCGGGGCCGCTCCGGAAGGAGCCGTGGGACTGGGCTGCTGCTCCTGGCCGAGGAGGTGACAGCCCCACCAGGGCCAGGCACTCGATGGCTGTGATGTTTGAAAGCTCCTTGACAAATGACTTCTTCCTCCAGTTCCTAAGCAAACAAGTGGGAGCTCCAAAAACACAACAGTTCCTTCCCGTGCTGCTGCCAGCCCCGAGCTCGCTGGGCTGTCTCAGAGAGGGTCAGCAGCCACCAGGGCTGAACACAGCAGTGGGGGCTGGTCCCTGCAGGGTCCTCCTGCACCTGCTGTGGGCACAGGAGAGCATCTGGGGAGCTCTGGGTGGCTTTGGGATGATGCTGTGACCTCGTTGTCCATGCAGGGACAGGGAGCAATGCCCAGCTGCTGACACTGTGCAGAGCTTGGGACTGCAGAGCAGTGAGCCTCTTTTGTGGGGCAGGGAAATCCCAAATCCAGACAGGGCTGGGCTCTCATCTCAGAGTCACTGGGTGCTGTCCTTTGCTGTCCTTAGTGCTGGCCTGATGTCCCCTGGCCATGCCACAGCCACCGGACTGAGCTCAGTGCGGTGACACCCGGCCGTGCCCCAAATCCTAACAGACCCTTCCCCTCTCTCCTTCTGCCCTCCCTCCTTTCTGCCAGCAGTTCCCTATCAGCAAAACCCCTACACCCCTGGGAGCGGCTCCTCTGTCATCCAGTGCTACCGCTGTGGGGACACCTGCAAGGGCGAGGTCGTGCGTGTGCAGAGCAACCACTTCCACATCCGCTGCTTCACCTGCCAAGGTAGGAGAAGGATGCCCAAACAGCTGGTGCCAGCTTGTCCCACAGCCCTGGGTGCCAAGCAAAAGGCTGGGGACACACCTCCCTGGCCCACTGAGATGTGGTCACATACCTAAAGGGCGGATGTGGTGTGGCACAGGGCGGGCAGTGCCCCTGAGTGGTGCCAGAGCCACTGAAGGGGTGGCCAAAGTCACCACCCCGGAGCAGCCTGAGTGCCAGCAGCCTGCAGGTCCCCAGTGTGCCCATCTGTGTCTGGGGAGGGGGTCACTGTGTCCTTCAGCTGCTCCCAAAGCAGGAGGAGGAGGAGGAGGGGGAGGAGGCACTGCCAGCCTGGCTGAGGTGGGGAGATGCCCAGAGCGGCTCCTGATGGAGCTGGGGCTGGGTGACACATCCCTGCCACCTGCCTGTGGGATGCAGCTGGGACTTGGTGGCCCCAGGGCTGGCAGGAGTGGAGCAGAGAGGTTGTTTGGATCCTCCTGGAGCACCAGAGCAGAGCTGTGGGGCTGTAAAGCTCACGGTGCAGAGCTGCTGCAGGGCTCCTCGGCACCTTTATTGGAGCAGCTGCTCCCAACCAGCTTCTGCAGGCTGTAAAATCTCCCATTCCAGGGCTTTTTAAAGGCCTCTGCTCTCCCAAGCTCGCTGTGCTGAGCATAATCCCCATCCCCTTGGCCACACTTTGCCCCTCTCCAGGGGACAGCGGGTTTGGCTGGAGGTGACACTTCCCTGGGCTGTCCCCACCCTGCTGCAGCCCCGTCCCCCCGTGGTGTGGGCAGCCCCGGATTTTTGGGAGGGGGGAGTGTCCCGGGATGCCCTCAGGGCTGACCTGCACCTGCAGGGCCCCGTGCTGAGCATGCTGCCCTTTCCCAGCTCGATCCAGCAGGAGCAGAGCATCCAGACAAAGAGCTCAGACAGCTGCCAGCTTCAAAGGGCCCGGGAGCCAGCAGGGAGAGCCTGGCAGCGCTCACTGCCCGATTTCCAAGTGAAAGGGAATAAATAATGAGAGGAAATCCTCCTGTCTCACCTTCCCTCGCAGCTCTCACCTCCTGCCACCTCTGGCTGGCTCCAGCCCTGCTGCCTGTCCCTGACGTGTCCCCGGGAGCTGGCACGGGAGTGAAGCCCTGGGATGTGCTGTTCCCACAGCAAACAGGGCACAGAGCAGCCTCGGTTTATCTTATTTCTGCTTCCTGGTGCTGTCCCCGAGCTCGTTGCTGACAGGATGTTTGGGACACCCGAATTCCCCCTGCTGGGTACCCCCAGCTGCAGGGAGCAGCTCAGCCAAGGGATGCCCCACAGGACAGGAGCTGCATCTCTGCCCCATGGGCCCTGCAGCAGTGGGTCCAGCTGTCCCCTGTCACCCTGAGCTGGCCCACAGGGACAGGACAGAGGGGACGAAGGACAAAGCAGAGACCCAGGTGCCAGCAGGTGCTCAGCCGCTCTGTGGTCCCCTCTCCACCCTGTCACCTTGCAGGACAGGGGATGGGCACCGTGCCCAGGCCCCAGGAGCACCCTGTGCCACTCCAGTGCCAGGCTCTGCTGCTCTCCCTCTGTGGCTGGAGAAGCCGTAGGAGGGGGATGATGCTGAGGCCGGGGCTGGCCACGTCTGCTTGGATTACTGTGACGGGCTGTGCACCACCCACACCTCCCACGGCAGCGCAGGAAGCGAGGCTGGGCCGGACACCGATGGAAAAACAAGCAGAGAGAGCTCCAAGCCCAGAATCCCGGGAGCTGTTCCCGCCAGGACACGGCTCCGCGTCCGGGGAGCGGAGATGGCTCATCAGAGGCAGCCGTGCCCCAGGGCAGGGACAAGACCTCTCCCCGGCTGTCCCTAAGGCACTCCCAGCTCTTTGCCAGCCCTGTCCTCAGCTTCCTGGCACCGTGAGAATGCCAAGCGGAGGGGCTGAGCCCCAGCCAGGAGCAGGGGGTCCAGGAGGGGATGCCCAGGCCGTGCCGAGCCGCTGGTGCGCGGTGCGGCAGCGCTGCAGTGCAGGGGCTCTCTCCCGGCGATGGGATTCCCTGCGGGAGCGGCCCCATCCCACAGCCCGACACTGACATCTTGCGGTGCCGGGGGAGGCCCCAGAGCTCTGGTGCCAAGGGAAACCCTCGGAGATACCTGCAGGAGGCCTGGAGAGGCGGCAGAGGTGGCTCGGGGATCCTGGACCTGCCGTGACGGGTCCGTGTCCTTTTCCGCAGTGTGTGGCTGCGACCTGGCCCAGTCGGGATTCTTCTTTAAGAACCAGGAGTACATCTGCACCCACGACTACCAGCAGCTCTACGGGACCCGCTGTGACAGCTGTGGGGACTTCATCACCGGCGAGGTCATCTCTGCGCTAGGCAGGACCTACCACCCCAAGTGCTTTGTGTGCAGCACCTGCAGGTGAGTGGAAATTGTCACCGAGGGTTTGTGACCCCCTGGAGAAGCCCTTGCCTGAAGCCCCTGTGCTCCCTGCTGGCCCCGGGGAAGGAGGAGCTGCCGGGCAGCCCCGAGGAGGGAGATGAGCAGCTGAGCCCTCCCCACCTCTCGTTGGCCGCAGGAAGCCGTTCCCCATCGGAGACAAGGTCACGTTCAGCGGGAAGGACTGCGTCTGCCAGAACTGCTCCCAAGCCCTCCTCAGCACCAAGCCCATCAAGATCCACGGGCCCAGCCGTAAGTTGACTGCTGTCCCGTGATGGGTATGAAGAGAGGGACCACGAGCTCCTGGAGAGGGTGACAGGACAGGCTTTGGGGCCACTGTGCAGCCACGGGTGTCACAGAGGGGTGGGAGGAGGGACGGGGCCGCGCTGCGGCTCCACCCAGGATTGCAGGGCACCGCTGGTTTCGGAAACTCCCCCGGCCTGTTTGTGACCTGGGCAGGTGCCACCACCCTGGCAGGCGCTGTCTGAGCTCACGGGGAGGTTCCAGAGCTGGGTTTGCTCAGAGTCACAAGTGGCAGCCCTGGGAATACTCCTGGGACTGTCCCAGCACGGGGGTTCCTCGCTGTGCCTGCAAGCACTGAAAGGCTTTTCCTGCTCATCCTCTTGCCCTGTGAGCCCCTGGGGACGCCCTAAAACTCAGCTGGAGAGATGGACAAGCTCTTTCGGGTGGGTTTGGCCTTGCTTTTGACCCCAGGTTGGGAGGACCTTCCTTTACTGCGATGCTGAGCAAGCCCTGGAGGTCAGTGCCAAGAGCAGAGCCAGGACTGCGTGTCACCCATGGTCCTTGTCACCCACTCACCACGCTGGCACTGCTGGTGGCAGCGCTGGTGCTGATGGCCCCCCTGGCAGCCCCCCAAGCTGCCTCCCTCTCCCCAGCCCTCGATGGAGGGGACGTGGCAGGGTTGGAATGAGCCCAGGGACAGGAATTCCCCCATCTTCCTCCATGGGCTCCCGGAGCTGCCCAGAGCCAGGCTCTGCCTCCCTCCCGCCTTCCTCTCCCTCCCCATCCCCTTCCCGGCGCTCCTCCCGGCCCCGGAGCGGGGTCACCCGAGGACACCATGCCTTATTCATGGCAGCTGCAGGCAGACCCAGCCTGCCCCGCCCGCGCCTGTCCCTCGCCGCCCCGGTGGCCCTGGCAGTGCCACCAGCAGGGTGGCAGGGGAGCCGTGCGGGCTGCTGCTGCATTCCATAGGGAAGGCATCCCTGGAAGGACAATGCCGAGCCTCTCCCTGCAGCCCCAGCCCTGCAAACATCCCCAAAGCAGCAGGAGCTGAAGGAGGGAACGGATCCTGCTTTTTTCCCCCCTTAGTCAGCGGGCAGGGATTTGGCACAGGGCAGCCTGGGATGGAGGGGCCTGTCCGCTCCTGCTGCCCCCGTGGCAGGGAGGGGGTTAAGGAAAAGCCCCCTCCAGGCAGACCTGCTGCCCAGGGGGAGGAGAGGACAAGGAGGAACCAAGGTCAGGGGTCCGAGGCCCATGTGCTTCCTGCTCGCAGCCCTGACGGGAGCCAGGGGAAGCAGGGGAGGAAGGGAGGCCGGTGAATAGCGCAGCGGGGCCGGACGCGGCTGCCGGACAGCACAGCCCTTCCTCTGCCGGACACTTCCCACCCTTGGGGACCTGCCAGGGCAGCGTGGCCCCCTCAGCCCATCGCAGAATCACAGAGTGAACCAGGCTGGAGAAGATCTTTGAGGTCATCAAGTCCAACCCGTGACCCAACACCTCCTCATCAACTAAACCACGGCACTGAGGGCCACGTCCAGGCTTTTTTTAAACACGTCCAGGGACGGTGACTCCACCCCCTCCCTGGGCAGATTCCAGTGCCCAGTCACTCTTCCAGTGAAGAATTTTTTCCTGATGTCCAACTGGCCCTGGCTAAGACTCATCACCCCGAGGGAGACCCTGCTCCGTGCTGGGGCTGGGTGCCAGCAGCACCTCAGAGGTCCCAGCTTTCCTCCTGGTTCCTGTGCTGGGGACAAGCAGAGGTGACAGATTCCCATAAGGAAATGATCCCCACGAGGCTGCCTCGGGAGCAGGGTGTTTATAACAGCAGCATCCCTGGAAAAGTGATCCAGGGCAGGGCCAGGCAGGGTGTGAGGGGAGTGCCAGGTCCCACAGCCGGGCTGCCTCGGGGTGGCCCAGCAGCTGTGGGTGTCCCTGCTGTGCCACATTCGCTCCTGTCCCCCCAGACTGCGCCGGCTGCAAGGAGGAGATCAAGCAGGGCCAGTCGCTGCTGGCCCTGGAGAAGCAGTGGCACGTCAGCTGCTTCAAGTGCCAAACGTGCGGCATCATCCTCACCGGCGAGTACATCAGCAAGTGAGTGCCGCCGCCCCGCGACACTCCCGGGCTGTCCCCGCGGCTGGGGGGGCTGTGGCGAGGGGCTCCCCTGCCGCTCACCCCCTTCTCCCCCTCTCTCCCGAGGGATGGCATCCCGTACTGCGAGTCCGACTACCACGCCCAGTTCGGCATCAAGTGCGAGACCTGTGACCGCTACATCAGTGGCCGCGTCCTGGAGGTCAGTCCGGGGCTGCAGCCGCCCCACCGCGGGCTCTGTGACAGGGACGTGCCCTGGGGAGCTGTGGGAGATGCCACCCTCCGTCTCTGGGGGCCTTGGCTCGCCCTGCAGCAGCTCTGTCACAGCCTGGCCACCTTCTCCGGAGGGCGGGAGCGGGGGGAGCAGCACCAGAGCTCGGATAGCAGAGCTCAGGAAACACCCGGAGTCACACCTGGGGGTGCTGGGACACGTCTGGAGGGGTGGGGACATCAGCCCTAAGCAGCCGCTGCCCTGCCCGGCTCTGGAGTCCCCAGCACGCTCACCCCAGCCCTCCCCTGAGCGCATCCCCGTGCCGGCAGCCTCCTGTTGCCTTGGAAACGCATCCCGCTCTGCTGCCCGCTGCCGAGCCTGGCTGAGGGGCTGCAGCACCCTCCCCGTGGGCAGTGGTGCCCGTGGAACAGCCCTTGGCAGGGCAGAAACCGGAGCAGGGGGTCCCCTTCGCTGGGGGAGGCTTGGCTGGGCAGGAGGAGCTGCTCTGGCAGAGCCCTGGAAGGATGCAAGGATTCCCCAGGGATGCAGGTGGCCGTGGGATGAGTTTTGGACAGTGGTGGGGCTGCACAGCTGGTGAGAGATGGTTTTGGGGAAGGACAGAGAGGTCCATCAGGGCTGGTCCTTCCCATCTCCTGGAGGGGATGTGTCCTCTCGTGTTTTCTGTTCTACCCCAGCGCTGGCAAGGAAAAAAAAAAAACGGGCAGAAAATCCAGTCTGAGGGTAATTTAAAGGCTCAGGAGGCCCAGAGAAGGAAGCCTGGTGTGATTTTTAGATGGCACAGAGAGGCAGCAATGCTGGAATTGTGCTCAGTCACTCCTGAGACCTCCCCTTCCCCACGGCTGAGCAGGAGGGAAGGGCTCCCACATCTCTGCCGGCCCCAGCTTGCAGCTGCACCCCAAAATCAGAGGTGCCACGGCTCTGCAGGAGCTCTGGGCTGGGCTGGCAGTGGCTGTGTGGGTCTCCAGCCTGCTGAGAGTTGTCCCAGGATGTCTCCAGCCCGTTCCACCCACAGCCCCCACAGCCGGGCTGGCCTGGGAGCTCCAGCCTGTCCAAGGAACCTCTCCTGAAGCTGGAACAAATTGCCAGGACCCTCCCAGCCTGAGGGGGCTGTGTGTGCCTGCTTTCTGCTGACTGCAGGCTCCTGTTGGGAGCAGGAGCTCAGCACTGGCTGCCCCAGGCCGGCTGCCCAGCAGGAGCTCACTGCATCAGCAAATCTGAACGGAGCAGGACGAAGCCCTGACATCAAATCCCTGCTGCTGCTCCTCCCCTGGGCAGTGCCAGCCCCCAAGAGCCCCGTGCCAGGACAGAGCATCCTCAGGCACCCACGGGTGTGAGCAGGGTGCTGTTACCCGGTGTGGGAGGGGGGACCTGGGATTGCTGTCGTAAAATCATGGAATGGGTTGGATTGGAAGGGACCTTAAACATCATCTCATTCCAACCCCCCTGGCCACCTTCCACTGTCCCACGTTGCCCCAAGCCCCGTCCAGCCTGGCCTTGGGCACTGCCAGGGATGGAAGCCTGAGCTCCCCACCCTCCCTGGGATGTGCCTGCTCCCAGGATTGAGCCATCTGTGAATCCAGGGGCTTGAATTGTCCTCTCTGTCAGAGTGTGGAATGGAAAGGGTGCCTTTAAATGATTTTAGGAATTTAAGGAGCCTCCTGGTGCTGTCCCAGCAGCCCCCAGGCATTCCCAACTGCTCCGAGCTGCCCAGCCAGGCTCGGGTGATTAATGGGTCTTTAAGGGACCCAGGTGATAACGAGCAGGTCCCTTCTCTCGCAGCTCCACCAGCCTCCTACAGCTGGAAAAATAACCAGAATAAAAGGAACAAGGTTTGTGCATGGTTTGGAGGAGTGCTGGGTGTTGAGGTGTTGGGTGGCTTTAGGAGAAGGTGTGTGATGAAATGGAAGTTGGGAATGGGCTGGGACATTCCTGGGGGAGCAGCCAGCCTCCCTCCTCATGGAGTGGTTTGGGTCGGCACGGGGCTGTCCCCTCCCTGCACTGCCAGGAAGGGAAGAGGGGTCCAAACTCTCCAAACTCATTTTCCTGCCTGTCCTAAAACCTTCTGCTCATTTTTGGCAGAAACTGGAGGGCCTGGCTGCCCTCTGCACCCCAAGGACACGGAATTCCAGGTTGATTTTATGGGCAGCTCACAGGCCGGTTCTCAGTTATCCTAGCAGCAAATTTCCCTCTTTTTTCAGCCCCCTCTATCAAAACCCTCTTCTTTATAAGCAAAAGCCTCGTCTTCCCTCTGCCACCTTCAATTATTCTCCCTCTTCTCTTGGTTTATTATGGGAGTGAAAAGTTCTTTAGGGTTGAGCTGCGACAGCCCAGATTCCTCCTGCCCTGAGCTGGCTCCCAGCCCAGCAAAGAGCCCAGAACTGAAATGCTGACAGACCCTTTGAGGGGAGCAAGCCCCCAATTTCAGCTGTTAGCCCTGTCAAAAGAGCCAGAGGAGCAGCCCAGCTTCCTCTCAGCTGGGGAAGAGCCCGTCCCTAGCACTGAAATCGGAGCAGAGGAGAAGAAGAGTTCCTTTGGGGTCAGGAACTGGCAGTGATAGACAGGGAGGTCTTTGGGGTCCCTTTGCTGCTTCCCTGCTGTGACATCCGGGGCCAAATTTGCTGTTTCTCCTCAAATCTGCAGAGAAGGAGCTGGTGCAAAGCCTGGCTGCAGAGGGCCTTGGCCATTCCCAGAGTGTCAGGCTTGTAGGGACGCTGTCCTGGGGGTTTGGGATCTCCTGGCTCTGCTTGGTGTCGAACATTTCGAGGGGAGCAGAAGGTTCCTGGTCTGACTCGCAGCCCAGCAGGTTGAAAACGGGGATGAAGCCTGGTTTTCTCCATGGGGTGTGGAGGTCTCCAAGGCCACCCCAGACAGTTTGTTCAGCGTGTCACTGTCTGCAGCAGCGAGGGCTGGCAGGGCCACTCAGGGTCACTCAGGGACACTCAGGGTCACTCAGGGTCACTCAGGGACACTCACAGACACTCAGGGTCACTCAAGGTCACTCAGGGTCACTCAGGGTCACTCAGGGACACTCACAGACACTCAGGGTCACTCAAGGTCACTCAGGGTCACTCAGGCACACTCAGGGACACTCACAGACACTCAGGGTCACTCAAGGTCACTCAGGGTCACTCAGGGACACTCAGGGACACTCACAGACACTCAGGGCCACTCAGGGACACTCAGGGCCACTCAGGGTCACTCAGGGACACTCAGGTCACCGTGTCCTGCTGTGCTCAGGGGCTGCTCTCTGCTCGCCCGTGCAGGCAGGAGGGAAGCACTACCACCCCACCTGTGCCAGATGTGTGCGCTGCCACCAGATGTTCTCAGAGGGAGAGGAGATGTACCTGACAGGTAGGGCTGTGACCAGCGTGGCTGTGGGAGGGTCCTGGAGGGGGGAATTTGGGGTTCGGGTCTTTATGGCACTTGGAAGGGTCTCTTTGTGCAGCAGTGCCAGAGATCCCCCTCTCCACTGCTCCCCAGAGCCTGTGCTCTTCCTGAGCCCTGCAAAAATCATTTATCTCCATGGAAACTTCCCTGCCACTGAGCTGGGGACCTTCTGTCTCCCTGCACACCTGGGCAAAGCCCAATCTCTGCCCGTTCCAGCCCAAAGGACGGAGGTGCTGGGATGCCCCAAGCTCAGTGCCACCCCAGTTCAACCAGCAGGAACTGGTTGGGCCACCCCAAATCCACCCAGCTGAGGTTTGGCCACTGCCCTCAGTGCTCAGGAGCTGCTCCATTCCTCATCACAGACACACAGTCCCCACTGCCCTGTGCGTTCCCGTGGCACTGCTGGAGGTGGCAGGGACGTGGCAGGGGGACCTGGCTGACCCCTGGCAGGGGGGTGACCGTGTGTGGGGCTGAAACACTGTCCCTCTGCTGCCTTGCAGGCTCTGAAGTGTGGCACCCCATCTGCAAGCAGGCAGCCAGAGCCGAGAAGAAGCTGAAGGTAGGCAGCAGGGTGAGGGACGTCCCGAGAGGTGGCACGTCCCAGGTGACATTGTCCCCGCGTCCCTGCTGGGAGTGAGCTGCCCAGACCTGGAGTGGCTGCCCAGAGGATGATGGCTGGCCATGGCTGAGGCTGTGAAAGTGAAATTCAGCCCCCAAGCCAGCACTTGGCCCACTCAGGGCTCCCTCCTTGCCACACTCTCACCTGCCCTCCCCCTCTCTGCCCCCACAGCACAGAAGGACGTCGGAAACCTCCATCTCCCCCCCTGGCTCCAGCATCGGCTCCCCAAACCGTGTCATCTGCGTAAGTCCAGCCCTGCCCCTCGCCCAGGGCCCCGGGGATGGGGACAGCAGCTTCCCGTGCTGCTCTTCAGTGGGACAAGCCCAGAATTTGGGGACAGCACGGACGAATCCCCTCGTCCCAGCAGCACGCTGTGCCACCAGTGCCACGGCACAGCTCAGGAGCACTCGGGGGGGCACAGTCCTGCCCTCCCAGCTCCTCTGCCCTCCCCACTGCTGCCTCTCAGGCCTCTCCTCTTACCTGTCCCTGCTGCTGGGGTGACAGTGGGCTCTGTCTGCCCCGTGCTGGCTCCACGCCGCGCGCTCCAGCCTCCCTCCCCTTCCCTTCTCTCCTCCTCTTCCTTTCCGTCTCTCTGTCTCCGTCTCTCCCTCTCCCTAGGCTAAAGTGGATAATGAGATCCTTAATTACAAAGACCTGGCAGCTCTTCCCAAGATTAAAGCCATCTATGAAGTGCAGCGTCCTGACCTCATTTCCTACGAGCCCTATCACAGATACACGTCGGATGAGACGCTGGAGAGATATAGCTATGGGGAGGTACCGAGCGCCCCGAAACCCCGCGCTGGGATGCGCAGGAACGGGCCCCAGGCCGGGGGAGAACTGTGGGGGGGTTTGCTCATCCCAGTGGGAATAGTGCAGGGAGGCAGGAGCGGGGCAGGACCTCTCCCAGAGGCTTGGGAGGGTTTGGGATGGAGCTGAAGTGCTGCTGCTGCTGCTGCTGTAGGGTCGGAAAGCAAGCAGTGACCTCAGGAGATGTGCAGGGACAGAGGGCGCTGTGTGAGAGCAGTGATGGGCAGGGAATTCACCCCTCACAGCCCTGAGCCTGGCCCCTGGCAGGCAATCCTGCAGCCCACCCAGCACAGCACCTCTGGAGCACCTCTGGAGCAGGGCTGCCCTGTTGGGTGCTGGCCCTGCAGCCCGAGAAGGGGCTTGGGCAGTGCATTTCTAGGGTGTGATGAGAGGATGCTCAGGCAACACACGGCACAGTCCTGCCTGCCCAGCTGGGGCTGCTGGCTGAGTTCAGGGAGCCCATGGAAGAAGAAGGTCTGAGCAGCTCACACAGATGGGGCACCTGAAGTGGTGCTGGAAGAGGATTTGGCATCTTTTACATCCCCACCCCAAGGTTTTGTCACAAGCCCGGTGTCCTGCAGCCCACCCAGGACGGTGCAGCAGCGTGGCCAAGCCCTCTGTGCCTTCCCCCCCTCCACAGAGGTCTCTGAGAGGTGACAGCTGCAGATTTCCCCTGCCAGTTCCTCTCCTGGCCAGGGGCTCCCTGCCCAGTGTCCTGCCCCAGTCCAGCTGTACCCCCAGTCCCCCTCACTGCCCGGTGACATGGGGACAAGGAGCTGCTGTGGGACCCCAGTCTGTCGCTGCTCCTCTTAACTGTGTGCTGTCTCTCTCTCTCTCTCTCTCTCTCTCTTTTCCTCCTCACTTTGCCTCCTGCTGCCTCCAGTCCCTGGGGACCCTCTCCCCATACTCACAGGTAATGCCCCTGCGGGCACTGGGGGTCTGTCACCTGCTGCTGCCACAGGATGTCCCTCTGCCCAGGGGCTCTGCTGATCATCCCCCCGGG
Source organism: Edolisoma coerulescens (assembly GCA_013397115.1). Lineage (NCBI taxonomy): Eukaryota > Metazoa > Chordata > Aves > Passeriformes > Campephagidae > Edolisoma > Edolisoma coerulescens. The sequence continues at coordinate 46,073 of VWZW01002322.1, read as the reverse complement.
CTGTGGCTGCCCCGGGATGTGGGGTGACAGGGAGGGCACCATCCAGGAGGATCCCATCCTTCAGGCCCCAAAGAGAGCAGGGTGCAAGTCCTCCCTCCCAGAATGACCCCAGGGTGCAGCTTCTGCCCTGTGGAGGGAGACTCCCAGAAATGGGAGGAAGCAGAGGGAAAGGGGACAATCTCCAGGCAAAAAACCTCTGGCTGGACACTTTTGCCTGCTCCCAAAGCCTGGGATTTGCTGCCTGTGCCTTGGCAGGGGGGAGGCAGGGCAGGCTGGGGACCCCTGCAGCCTCAGAGGACACAGAGTGTCACACGCAGAGCACAGACCCTCCCGGGCTGCCCCAGGCATGGGACCCCCATCCGTGGGACACCTCCTGCCAGCTCTAACCCCAGTCTCTCCGCACCTTCCCCACCCCCAGGACATCTACGAGAGCTTTGACACGCGGCAGAGACGAGCCTCCAGCCCCGGCTACATCGACTCCCCCACCTACAGCCGCCAGGGCATGTCCCCCACCATCCCCAGGTCCCCCCACCATTTCTACCGCTCAGGTGAGGATTTCGGCTGCAACCCCAGGCTGAGCTGAGCTCACAGCACCAAGCGGAGCGAGGATCACAGAAATGTCCCTGGGATTTCGGTGGTTTCTCCTCTGGCAAGGAGGCCTGGGGTGGCCCATGGAGGGAGCAGTGGAATCCTCTGGTTCTCCCAAACTCTTGCGAGCAGCAAGGAGAGGCCGAGGGGAATTTGCTGCTCGGGCATGAGCTGAGGCTCGTGGAGGATGGGGTGGGAGGCAGGTGACCTCCAGCTCTGGTGAAGACCCCTCAGCTGCATTGGTGGCTCCGGGAGGGGTGTGCAGGCAGTGCTTGTGCCCGGGCAGACCCTTGCACACGCACGGGCTCATGCACGCACAGCCCGGAGCATGGCAGGGGAGCAGAGCGCGTCTGGGCCGTGTCTCCTGTGCCCTGGAGCTGTGCAGGACTGGGACACTCCGCGGTCACTGCGAGTCCCGCTGCACCTCGAGGGCTCCTCACCGCAGCACGCTCGGCTTTCCTGGCAGCGCTGGGGCAGCGCTGCCCCGGCCGGCCCCGCACCGGGGTTCCCTCTGCATCCCGTCCGCCTCCGGAGATGCGGGAATCTCCCCCCGCTCCATCACTGCCGCTCCCGGACCGCACGTCCCCGTCACATCCCCCCCCTCACACGGGCCGCCCCCGCTGTTCTAACACCGCTGCATTTAACACCCATTTTCTTCTGCCTCTTGTTCTCTCTCTCGGTCACTCACGGCTGCTTCTGCTCGGCCCCGCGTAGGCACCGAGAGCGGGCGCAGCTCCCCCTACTATAGCCAGTTAGATGTGAGGTCCTCCACTCCAACCTCATACCAAGCGCCCAAGCATTTCCACATCCCAGGTAGGCTCCGGAGCGCCCGGCTGCCGGGGGAGCGCCGTGTCCGTGGCATGCCCGCATGTGCCGTCCCCGCTGTGTCGCATGCGTAGCTCCGCCGCCTGCCTAGAGCCAGCTGGCAGCAGGATCTACCCCTGGTAGAGGCCATCCATAAACAGGACCTACGGCTTGAACCCTCCTCCTCCTCCTTCTCCCCCNCCGCCCCCCCGTCACCACCCGGAGGTCCCAGAGCCGCCCGGAGTCTGCTTGGTCCTTGCAACATCCCTCTTCTTCCTCCTCCCTCCTCTTCCTCCATCCTTCCACTCCCCACACGAAGATGAGTGCCCTGGTGAGCGCCTGTCCCCTCCCCTGCCTTCCCCCCCAGGATCACC
>VWZW01002322.1:13552-43306 GCA_013397115.1 Edolisoma coerulescens | reverse complement strand
GTGCAGTGCCGGGCTGCGCAGTGCCAGGCCGTGCAGTGCCCTCCCGGGCCGTGCCCTGCCCTGCCCTGCCCTGCCGTGCCGCTCGGTGGTTTATGGATGGCCCCCTCCCTGCTCCGCCTGCTCCAGGCTCCAGCTCGCTTTCCCTCCCGACTCGCTCTTTTCTCTCTCTGCTGCGGAAAGAGGCTTTGGCTGCTGTTGGCTCGCCCCAGGTAGCTCGCGGGCGGTTCTTGCCGGTGCTGGCACCCCGAGAACCCGCCGCGGGTGCCTCGCTGCCGGCTGCGCCCCCGCCCCGGTGCATGCTGTGGCTGGGCGCTCACTGCATGTCCTGTCACCGCGGGCAGCCGGGGCCGTGCTCCTGTGCCCGTGCTCCTGTGCCCGTGCTCCTGTGCCCGTGCCGCCGGCCCGGAGCCCTCCCGGGGCACTCGTGGGCCCGGAGGCGGTTCTGTGATGGAAACGCGGCGTGGGGGTGCTGGCTCCTGCAGGACCCGTGTCCTGTGCGCTCCCAGCACGCCCGCACTGACCTGTCCTTCTCCTTTCCTCCCTTTCTCCCTCTCTCTCCTCCCACCAGCTGCTGGCGAGAGTAACATCTACAGGAAGCCCCCCATCTACAAGCGCCACGGTACGGTCTGGCTGCTGTGTCCCTGTCCCCGCGTCACCCCGGGGAGGGCACCGGCGTGTCCAGGGGCTGGGTGGGAGATGGGGCAGGCGTCAAGGTTTGGGTGCTGGGATTTGGTGGGATGCTCCTGCTTCCCCTCTGAGCAGCAGAGGGGGTTCAGTGAGGGACAGATGGGACTTTGGACCACGTCCCTGTTGTGAAGGATGGAGCAAAGGCTGGCAGTGACACCAGGGGTAGCTGTGGGAGGGGGAGCGGGGCCATGGCGGGGTGGCAGAGGGGACAAGGGAGTCAGAGCAGCCTCAGAAAAGGGATGAAAAAGGCGATTTGCAGTTTCACACGCAGCCCTGGAGAAAAATCGCAGTCCATCCTGGATGTGATTCCAGGGTGAAACGGGAGTGTTGCAGGACGGGGAGGGTGTATGGTGTCTCTCGGTGTTGGGTGGCTCTCAGAGGGGCTGGCTTGCACTGTTCCCGCTTGCTGCTGCTCACCGAGGGACAGCAGCTCCCCCTGAGCAGTAACTGTGTCTCCTCTCTCTCCCCGGGCTCTCCCTTCCCTCCTGCCCCATTCCCACCGCCCGCTGCTGGCTGCTCCTGCTGCTGTAAGTACCTGCTGGGTCCCCTGCGCCTGCCGGAGGTGGTGGGGTGGCTCTGCCACCTCCTGTCCCTGCTGCTCCTTCCCCTGTGACTCTCCTGGTGCAGCAGAACTCCCCCCTGGGCTCCCCCGTGTGCTGCCGAGGCTCTGTCCCCAGCCTGAGCACTCTGTGTGTCCCTGCCATGAGGATCAAGCCCTGCCAGAGCCCCTCTGCTCCCCTCCTGCTGCCACCTTCCCCTGGCAGAACCCAAAGAGCCCTGTCCCTGCTGGGTCTGAACCTCCCTCCATCCCCTCGGTCACCTCCTAGTGACAGGACAGCTTGGTGGCACTGGTGGGACTGGGATGAGCCCGGTGCAGGAGCCAGCACTCGTGGTGCCGTGGGCTCTCAGCCATTTGGGTCCCTTCCCAGCCACATCAGCGACGGCCCCTGCTTGTCACTGTCCCCACCGTCTGCCTCAGCAGCCTCGTCTCGAGGAGGCGGCAGCAGCTGGAAAGCTGATTATTCCCAGCTCTGCTCTGTGCTGTCCCGGACACGAATCCCTGGCAGTCCCTGGGGAGGGAAGAGGATTTGCCTTCGTTTGGGGTGGATCCCTGCCGATCCTCACCTCGGCTCTGCCTGCTGCCTTTGCAGACAACCCCTCTGCAGCCACCAAAAGCAAAACCAGCGAGGACATCGCGCAGTCATCCAAGTACAGCCCTGCCTACTCCCCGGACCCCTACTACCACTCCGAGTCCGAGTACTGGTCCTTCCAAGGCTCACCCAAAGGTAACAAATGCCCACGGGGCTGCGAGAGAGGGAAACGCATTCCTGCCTCCAAATTTTCTGGGAGGGAACCCCGCTTTGAGTTGGGTCTGGACACGAAAGTGGGGTTGGGCTGAGATACCTGCCAAAGTGACCCCAAAACACGAGGAGTCTCTGGGATTCAATGTCCCCATGCAGCTGGGGACTGGCTCCTCCCTGCCTGTCCCCACTTCTGTCCCCATCTGACCCCTCACGTGTCTCCCCGCAGCTCCCCGGGCCCGGAGGTTCTCGTCGGGTGGCGAGGAGGATGGGTACGACCGGGGCATGCACAAGGTGAGTGCCAGCACTGCTGGGCACAGAGCCAGCACCAAACTGTCCCCAGCTGGCTCTGGGGAGGGGGCTCAGCCCAGCTCTGCCACCCGAGAAGGTGCCACTGCCATCCCTGCTTCCCTCGGCCGTCTGTGCCCTCCTGGCCACCCCTGGCATGGGCTCTGGAGGAGGGGGAGCACACCCCCTTCCCGAGGCACCCCCACTCCAGCACCTCACCCTCGGGAGATGCCAGGCCCGTGCCAGGGCATGCTGTGCCCTTCCGTGATGTGCCAGAGAAGGCTGGGCAGGGAAAGGAAGGGTGCAAGGTGGATTTTTCCCCCTCCTGCCAGATCCAGAGTGGCATCGGGAGGCTGATCCTGAGGGAGGAGATGAAGGCTCGCTCCAACTCGTACGCAGACCCCTGGACACCCCCTCGCAGCTCGGCCAGCAGCAGAGAGGCCCTGCACACCGTGGGCTATGAGGGCTCCCTCAACGGCTGTAAGGCTGTCCCTGCCCGTCCTTCTGTCCCACCCCACACAGCCCCAGCCCCTCGGGAATGTTATGGGGTAGAGAGGGAAGATCGGGACGAGGAAAGGGGTGATGAGAGGTGCTGGGCATGGAGCTGGGCTCGGGAGGGTTTTTTCCTCTCTGGAGGGCTCCATCCATTCCCTGTGCCCCAGCTGGGACAGGGCACTGCCCAGTGGGTGTCCAGGCAGCCTGGAAGTGCCTCATGGAATGGCTGAAGGATCCCTTGGGAATGTGGCAGCACAGCCACGCTGGGGTTGCTCTGACCTGTTTTGGGCTGGCACCTCTGGCACCTCTGGCACCTCCTGGCACCCCAGACCTGCTGAGCAGCCCCAGGGCTGCCTCACCTGCCCTGCTCTTGTCACAGAGCCCCCAGGGCACCCAGCCCTGTCCGAGGGGCCACGGGGGGGCTGGGGGGCACTTCAGAGCCTGGCAGCACAGATGGCCCTGTCCATTCCATGTTCTCCTTCCTCATGGCACATCTGCCCTCCCCAAGCTGTTTGGGGGTTCTCAGGCAGCCCCTCAGCCCTGAGGGCTCCTGGGAGCCCCAGGGAGGGTCTGTGGGGCTGGGAATGGGCAGTTCTGCGTGGCATGGGGTGCTTGGCCCTCCCTGACAGCCGGCTCTGCTCTCCTTGCAGCTCCCCGGACCCACTACCTGGCCGACAGCGGTGAGTGCGTGACCTGAGCCCTCCCCAGCTGCTCCCCCGGGCCCGGGGGTCCAGAGCCCGAGCTGGGGGAGGTGCTGGAACCAGGGAGGGGAGAAGGGAAGCGAAGAAGGAGCCCTTGAAAGCCTGGGATAGGATAGAGCTGAACCAGGGCAGAGAGGAGGAGTCGGGGAAACTGAGAGAGGAGAATGCGTTGCCCTGAAGGGCGAGGTGGGAGGGCTGCCACAGGAAAGGGATTTTGGGGAGAGGAATATCAGCACAGGGGGAAGCCAGGCTGGAAATGGGCTGGAGCTGGAAGGAGACAGAGCTGGGTGACCGGAGCTGGGAGCACAGAGGTCGAGGGTGGCCCAGTGGGGGTGAGGCTCGTTCCTGCTTCTTCCCTGATGCCCCTTGGTGGCTTCTTTGCAGATCCCCTCATTTCTAAGTCGGCCTCCCTGCCTGCCTACAGGAGGAACGGGCTGCACAGGGTGAGTGCCTCCTGCTGCTGCCAGGGATTCCTCATTCTCCCAGGGATTCCTCATTCTTCCAAGCATTCCCCATTCTCCCAAGCATTCCTCATACTTCCAAGTGCTCCCTTTCCATGGCTGGGATGTCCTCCCCCTTCTCTGCATCCTTGCTGTCACTGCTGTGCCAATCCCGAATAACCCTTTTTGGGGTCCAAAGTGCCCTGGCCAGGCAGTGCCTGCCTTGAAACTCCCACAGGGCAATTTCCAGAGGGATGCTGGCGTTGCTTTCCAGCAGGAGAGCTTTGCTTTGTATCCTGGGATTGCGTGGGATCGGGAGTTCTGCTCCTGCCTCCGTGTGACCTGGGCTTGTCACTTCACCTCCTCGTGTCTCAGTTTCCCCGCTGGTGGGTGGGGACCTTGGTGTCCTGCCCTGGGGACAGAGTGTCTGGAGGAGCCTCCCCCTCACTCGTCCCTCTCTCCCTCCCTCCCTCCCGCAGCCTCCCAGCGCGGAGCTCTTCCACTACGACAGCACCAACGCCGTCAACTGGGGGATGCGAGGTAAGGGGGGGCTGGGGACCCTGCAGGCATCCCGGGGGCGATGCTGGGGGGCTGCCACCCCCCCGCAGGCAGCTCTGGAAAGGGGGGGCTGGAGGGAGAATGGGGGGATCCGGGCGGGGTCCCCGCAGCCCCAGAGGGAGGGTGGTGACAGCAGAGGGGACAGTGGCTCATGTCTCGCTTCTCTCTCTCCCCACAGAGTACAAGGTAAGACCCTTCTGCTGCAAGGAGCGGCCTCCAGCCAGAGGTGGGAGTCCCAGGGATGTGTCCTTGTGTCCCCAGGCTCCTCAGGGGGAAGCTTTGCCCTCTGCCTGCAGTGCCCTGCCTTCATCCCCTTCCATCCTTCACCTGACATCCTCCTCCATCCTCATCCCGGGACTGGGGCTCAGAGCAGAGTCCCTCCCCTGCTGCCAGGTCCCCGGTGCTTGGCTGGGCAGGGTTGTCCCCCGGGTGAGGAACAGAGCAGGGGGGTTGTGCTGGTGCTTTCCTGCCCACGCTCGTGCCCGGGTGGTGTTGCAGAATGAGCAGGTTATTCCAGAGCCACCACGGAGATTCGGGGTGGATCAGAGTCACCCTGAGAGCAATTCCCACCCATCCTCATCCCACCCAAGCCCTGGAGCCAGCCGTGCCACCCAAACCCTGCTGAATACAGCAGCAGGCCATGCCCTCGTTCCCGAGTGTGCCCCAGGAGTCTCGTGGTTGCCCCATGGTCTCCCTGTCCCCGTGCAGATTTACCCCTACGAGCTGCTCCTGGTGAAGACGAGAGGGAGGAACCAGCTGCCCAAAGATGTGGACAGGACTCGGTTGGAGGTGAGAAGAGCCTTTTCCACTGGGGACAATCCCCTCCGGGCACAGAGGGCCCTGATCCCGTGGGGTGGCCCCAGCAGGCAGCGTGTGGGGCTCGTGGCCGTGTGAGGAGCATCTCCACGTCTGCCCAGGAGCACACGAGTGTCAGGGCACTGTCACAGTGCTCCTGCTGCTCCCCTGGCCGGGCAGAGCTGTCCCCTGTGCCTTGGCAGGGGCAGGAGGGAGGCAGGTCCTCCCCCATCCCCGAGGGAGCAGTGCTGGGGGTTGTGTCACCCCACTGTCCCAGCGGGCAGGGGATGCCCCCAGACCCCCTGCTTGGCCCTGGAAGGTGCCCAGCTCTGGCCCAGCCCCCCATCTCTCCCCAGAGGCACCTGTCCCAGGAGGAATTCTACCAGATCTTCGGGATGACCATCGCCGAGTTCGACCGCCTGGCGCTGTGGAAGAGGAACGAGCTGAAGAAGCAGGCCCGGCTGTTTTAAACGCAGTGCACTATAAATATATACATACCTATAAATATATACATAGAGAGATCTCTATATGGCAGCTCTGTATGATTCTCGGGGCTGTACGGGGCACAGGGGCCCTCTCTGCACCCCTGAGAGTGAATTGGAGTCTCGCAGATCGTTCGATGCTCTGTGTTTCCTTTCCTTTTTGCAGCCTGATTTCTCTGTCAGTCCCTGGGTTCTCCCCAGACTTGGTGTCTGTCACTGCTGCCCCACAGGGACACGAGGGGAGGGGGAGGATTTTCCTGCTGCAGCCACAGTGCCTGGGGCTGGCAGAGAGCAGGGTTTGGGATGGGGGGTGGGATAGGGGTGTCCCATCACCTTCTGCTCAGCTGGGCTGTGGATTAGGGGTGGAAAAGGCCCTGGGCACGATGGCAGGAAAGTGGGATCTCACTGCAGGCTCCTTAAATCCCTCCCTGCCCTGACATGGCCAGGACTGGGGGCACTTCAGGATCTGAAATGCAGAGCTTGGGGCAGGGGACAGAAGTGGTGGGGACCCCACGGGGTCCCTGAGCCCAAATCCCTCCTGGGCTGGTGGCTTTCCCTGCAAACCCTGGGGTGCTCCAGAGCCAGTTTGTCCTCCCAAGGTGCTGGAACAGCCACTTTCCATCCCCAAACCCAGCCCTTCCTAAATGGAACAGCCAAAGCCACCTCCTGCCTTGTGCAGTTCCTTGCTGCTCTTCAGGTTTGTCCAGGGCTGAGTATTCCAGGATATTCCAGCTGGGAGCTGGGGGAAGGCTGGAGGAGAGGAGTGAGAGATCCAGGTCCCACTACCTGCTGGACCTCTCCTGGCTTTTTTCCCCATCACGGCTGCCTGAGTCCCTGATGAATCCCTCTGGGAACGAAGGAAATTCCCTCCCCTGCAAACTCTACATATTTCTATCCCAAACTCTACAGGATAACTTATTTTTTGGCTCATTTTTTTTCATAAAACAAATAAGGTTGCTTCCACACAAACATCTTCCCTGGTGTCTGTGGTGCTCTGTTTTCCTATTTGCTCATCCAGCAAGACTGAACAGTCCCAAAACCAGGCCAGGAGCTGGGTCAGTGAGGGGACAGCGAGGGTTTTACCTTCACTGTGCCATGGGCCACATTCTGGTCCCCTCTGGAACCCCCCTGTCCTGGTGTCCCCATGGAGTGTTGCCCAAAAATCCATCAGCAGGTTCCCCTGGCAGGGGTTTGTCGGGGTGCAGAGGGCTCAGGGCAGGAGTCTTCCCATCAGCAGCAACTCCAGCTCTGGGAGCTTTATGCCAGCAAGGAAAGGGCTGGGGGCTGAGGTGGGGGTGGCAGCATTGCCCTGGGAATTGCTCTTGTCTGCTTTAGGGCAGCAGTAAATGAGCCGGGTTTATTTATAATTATTTTCCTCACATAAACCAGGCCTCCCTAAATCAAACTCAACTGTTTGTGGCTGTAGGAATTTTCCCTCTCCAGCAGCAGTTCCAGTGATGAAGCCTGGGGGATGTTATTAATAACAATAATAACAGCAGGATCTTCTCCTTTCCAAAGCGTTTTATGGACAGTCACTCTTCTCCACAAGGGCCTGCATGGCAAAGGTGGGGAAACTGAGGCAAGGCTTGGTTTTATCTCTCAGAGCCAGGGCAGCCTCTCCAGTGCCATTCTGGGGCAGTGGACACTGTGAGGGTCCCTGCTGGTGTCCCATTGCCCTGGGGGGTGCAGAGGGCACCCAGGTGTCACCACCTGCCTGACCCCACATCCTCATTTGGCTGCTCTGCAATTCCCAAAGCAGCCAAATGCCTGGAAAAAGGCAAAGGAGCCTGGAAGTGCTGGTAGCCCTGGACTGAGATTCCTGCCCCAGCCCCAAAGGTGACCCCACATTATGAGGGAAAATTGGGGCTCTATCCAGAATTGAGAGACCATCAAACACCATCTGGGCAGGAGCTGGTTCCTATCTGGGCATGGGGGGGGGGCTGAAAGGGGCCCAAAAGGAGAATTTCTCCAGGCCAGTTGCTAATTCACATCTGATATTTCAATTACTGCTTTTCCCAAGCCATAACTGGGTACGTGTGAAACCTCATCCCTTTTCTGTCCCAACCTGCTGTCCCCACAGGGCTCAGCTGCGGACCGGATTGTCCTGGGCGTGCCAGGAGCCTCTGTCCCCGCTGCCACCCACGCCTGGGACACTGTCACACACCCCACGAGTCCCCCAAGCCCAGGTCTCCCCGGAGGTCTGTGCTGGGGAGGGACAATGCCAGTGGCACGGCCAGGGAGACGCTGGGCACAGCAGGGCCACCAGGAGGGAGCAGATATAGAGGGGATTTTGGGGAGGGGGAAACAAGGAGTGAGGGGTGAGGGGGAGCCGTGCTTACTACGGGGTGCGGGAATTCGGGGTTTTTCCCCCCTAAACCGAAGACTGCCGAGCCCGGGCAGGTGCAGGCGACCTACACGAGCCCCCCACCCTTCCCAAGGGGTGCAGGGTGGCACTCCAGGCTGTCACCCGGTGCCGTGCCGGGCCGGGCCGGTGCTCGGCGCTGCCGTGCACGGAGCGAGGGAGGGAGGGAGCGAGGGAGGGGCGGAGGAAGGGATTGGCCGCCCCGAGGCAGAGCCGGCCCCGCCGGGCGGCCGCTGCCNCGGCCGCTGCCCGCGACATTCGCCCGCCCGCAGCTCCCGGCGCGGCCGCGGCTGCCGCGGCTCCGGACCATGGACCGGCTCAGCGGTGAGGGGACGTGGGACGGGACGGGACGGGACGGGACGGGACGGGACGGGATGGGATGGGATGGGATGGGACGGGAGGGGACGCGCATCCCCTCCCCGCAGCACAGCGCGGACGGCACGGGGGATGCCCGTGCCCTTCGCAGGGAATTGCCGGGTCGCGCATCCCATCCCAACCGGGCGGGCGCATCCCGGGATCCGTGTGGGACCGTGCTCGCAGCGTGTCTTTGCTCCCCACCGCTCCCCCAGCAGGGCCGGCTGGGGCACGAACTGGAACCAGTTTCTCTTTGCCGGTCGGATGGGGCAAACAGCAGCAGCCCGCAAGGGAGGCTGTGGGGTGTAAGCACTTGTTAGGGGAAATTGTGGCCGTGGAAGGGGAGGTGGCGTTTCCAGTTGGAGCTGATGGGGCTCAGAGGGTTTCCCTGTGTGGGGAAGACGCTGGGAGTCTCCTAAAGCCACGGAGGGCCTGATCCCCGCCCTGCTGGGGAGAGGAGCTGCCTTCCCACACGTGTGCGATTCCCGCCCGCAGCCCGTGGCACCGGGCGCACCGAGCTCCGGGGCTTTGATCTGGGATCTGTATAAACCTGCCAGGGCTCTGGGCCAGCTCCGCAGAGAAGGTCCTGGCTTTCTGCTGGGGCTGGCAGGTCCCCGGAGGGAGCAGGGGGAGGTTTGCAGGGGGATTTTGCTTCTTGCTGCTGCTGCTGATTGCAGCCTGGGCTGCACAGGAGGAGCAGGTGGTGACATGATGGAGCACGGGGGTCCCGGCCCTTGACCTGTCCTTGGAGGTGCTACAGAAACACTGGCCAAAAACGATAAGAGAGTGGCCAGGAGCCTCTCCGGCTGCACGGGCTGGGACCGCGCTGAAGTCCCAGGGCGGCTCAGGAGTGCTGTGTCTGCAGCTCCGGGTCAGCACCACAAAGACCCAGGGGTCAAGAGTTCCCCTTGCCGATGTAAAAGGATGGGGTGGCGTTTCCGCAGTGGAAACACAGCTCTGAGGAGTTGGGGACTGCTGGAAACACAGGCACGGTGTCAGTGCTCGGGGAGCGGTGCCAGTGGCCCGCAGCCCGGGAGGGGACAGGGACGGTGACAGGGACAGCCATCCCCTGTGGCTGTGTTCAGCCAGGGTGGCTTTGCCAGCACTGAGGGAGGGAGCTGTGGCAGGACGGGGAGTGTTGTCAAGTGACACTCGATGCCAGAGCTGTCCTTCAGGGTCCCAGAGGACATCCCTGCTGGGGACAGGGGGAGCAGAGGGTCTCGGCTTCCCCGTTCTCTTGTGGTGTGACCTGATGAGAAATTCCCTGTTTGCACCCCAAAAATCAAACCTAGCACCTCATGGCAGGGATGCCCAGGCATGGGAACCGTGTCTGGGCATGGTTTGGCCTCTCCACAGGTTGACCCTGCCAGGGAAGAGCTGTTTTATCCCCCTCGCTGGTGCCTGCCGTGGCAGCGACAGCAGCGCCTGCCTGCTTTGTTCCGAGTGCTTGTGATGAATTGCTGCTGGCACCTGGGTGGCTCTTGGCTGATGGAAACCTCCCCCGGCCCCTCCTGCTCATCAGCCAGAGCTGCTGGGTCCCTCTGGGGCTGTGACTCGCAGGGGGAAGGTTCCCTTCCCTAGTAAAGGGTGGGTCTGGCTTTAGGCAGGAGCTCTGCGCCCATTCCCAGTCTTTCCCTGCTCCCTGGCAGCCCCATCTTCACCCGGAGCTCTGCTGTATCCCGATTTTATCATCTGCCAGTTTTTTCTCAGTGCCCGGTGTGCAGCCCAGCTCGACACCAGTGGCTGACTGGTGGGACTGGTGCTGTGGGCTGCTGGCAGAGTTGTTTCAGGTTGTGCTGATGGTGAACCCGGCTCACAAAGTGTCATTTGGGAGGCGACCCTTTGCTCAAACACGCCCGTGCTCACACATGGCTTCTCCTCCCTCATTAGCCTCTCTTCCCTGACCTTTGGAGCCACCAGAATTTAGGTCCTGCCCCAAACTTATCTGGGCTCTAAATCCACCAAAGCCGGCGGAGATGTGCCGGGGATAAACTTGGCTCCAGCTCGCCCACAGGAATGGGGAGGCTGCCGGGATCATTCCTGCCCTGCCGCCTGCGAGCTGGCAGCAGGAATCCTGCCGGTGGAAGGGGTCTGGGGTGGCGAGGAGCACAGCCCGGGCCAGCTGTTAGCGCCGGGCAAGTGCCGGGCTCTCCTCCGCATTGCAGCCATTCCTTCCGCTCAAACCCAGCCTGTTTATAGCCCGGGGCTGTGGGGAAGGGGGCTGAGCCCCCCTGGGCCTGCCCCAGCCCCTCAGGGTGGGTAAAACAGGGTGCCAGGGCGGCCCTGGGGATGCTGGGGAAGCGCTGGAGTTGTTTGTTCCTCTGGATTTTCCCATATCTTTGGTGTGCTGCTTTGGCCTGAGCAGGGAAATCCTGGATCCGTGTGAAGCCTCTGGAGGGGCACAGCCCTGGCAGAGGGGCTGCTGGAGAGGAGAAGGACACTGTGGGGACAGATAGGACAGTCCCCCAGCCAGGAGCCCTGGGGACTGTCCTATCTGTCTGGAAAACCTGCCTCTTTCCCACTGCTGACCTGGAAATGCTCTTTTTCCTGTGCAAACGTGCAGAGCTGCGAGGCTGCCGTGCCCTTTGCTAGGGAGCAGCGCCTGAGCTCCCACGGGCCTGCAGGAGGTTCCTCTCCCTGCCCAGGAAAACTTTGTTTAAGGTTTGGAAGAAGCTGTCTCATCCCGAGCAGCGGGAAACCTTTTCAGAGGAGAACACTGGGCTCTGCCTGCTGTTCAGTGGCCAAATCACTTCTGGGGACAGGAGATAACAGTTGAGCAGAGTGGAGGCTTGAAGTGGTTTCTGGCATCCCAGACTCATGTCCTAACCCCTTAACCCTTCCCTATTATCCTGTCTGGCACGGCTCAAACTCCCTCCTGGGGAACACGTCTCCTCCTGCTTGTAAGGAACCTTAAAATGAATGATACGACTCCCTGTCTTGTAAAATATCTATTAAATGTCACTGTTCCAGGCCAGCAACAAGACAATTGGGTTGGAAACCTCTCAGTGCACGAACAAGGGGCTGGCACCCCTGCCAGGGCACCCACGAGGTGACAGAGCAGGGAGGGCACCCTGGCAGGCAGCAGCCGCCTGTCGTCACCCCGAGGTGCTGAGAGCATTCGGGGAGCTCGGGTCCCTGCGTGGATTTTGGGCTGACAATCTGCCCTGGGGAAGGATAAAACAACCTCTCTGAGCCTCCCCCTGCGGCACGGCTGCTGCAGCCCCTTCCTTTCCTGCTCCTGATAATGCCTCCCATGGCATCAAAGCCGGCTCGTTGGCAGGCGAGGGAAAATACTGACATTTCGTAACAGTTTGGAACAAAAACAGCTTTGCTGCAAGGGGTTTCCACGCTCAAAATACTTTTTTTTTTCTTTTTTTTGAAGTGGTTTTCATGTGCATTTGATGCTGGGAGTGATAAGAGGGAGCTCAGGGAGACGCTGGTATGCTCTGATTGCTGGCAATTAGCAGGAGATGTGTAAGGAGCACTTTGAAGAACGGCTTTGGCTTTCTTTTTTCAGCATTAAACCCACCCAAGTTTGCGATGGGGGAGCAGCTGCTCATTTCACGTGGTCCAAAATTTCGGGAAACCGAAGTTGTGAAGGACAAAACCAGGAATAGAACTTGAACAGCAACAGGTTTGAGAGCTGGGTTTGGTGTCCCGGAGCGAAAAGCAGGTGAACCAGTCCCAGCACTGGTGGAGCCACGGGCAGGGACCCCAGCAGCCGGTCACACCTTGTCACCTTTCCCGCTGGGATATCCCGGTTTTCCTGCCCCTCCAGCCCTGCCCTGCAGGGGTTAAACGGGTAGGAAATGCCGTGGGCTGGTGGCCTTGCCGCTGCACCTGATGCTCCCGGCGGAGCTTGGCGAGGGAAGGAAAGGGAAGGGCTGAGAAAATAACCCTTATCCTGCCCGCCGAGGGTCCTGCGGGGCAGCACGGCCCCTGCCCCCAGCACGGAGACCCTCAGCTGTGCCCCGGCCTGGGGACATCGGGACAGCGCCGAGGTGGCCACTGAGAGGGTCCCAATCCCCCCTCCAGGCAGGGGGGACTGGTGTCCAGCACAGCTCTGGAACTCCTGGGCATTGCGGGGGTCAGGGCAGGGATGCCAAGGTTGGGGGTGGGTGCTGGGCACGTCTCCCTGTCCCCAGGGATATTTTCCCCCACGGGGATCCGTGGATTCTCCTCCCACCAGCTCTGTAAGGAAGGATCCACATCCTGCTGGTGACGGCATTTGGGAAAGCGGAGTGGGATTTGGGAGAGCTGATCCCGCAGCTCCTTCCTGCAAATCCCTGCTCACACCCTCCTAGGGGAGGGTTTGGATCCCCCTCTCCTTCTCAGGATCCTGTCACAACCTCCTCGTGTGGCTTTTCCTCCCGGGAAGATGTGTCAGCCCTGCTGGCCTCCCCAAGTCTCACTCCTGCTGGTCGGGAATTGCATCCTGGAACGTGGCTTTGGGGAACGGGGATGTACAGGACATGGAGAGGCGTCTCTTGGGGTGCAGAGAGCTTTCCACCCCCTCCAGTGGGGATTTTGGGGATGTGGGGGCTGGATCCAGCCCTGGACTGGTGCAGTCAGGGGGGTTCCCACTAGAATGCCTGCAATTAGCTGGAATTCCTGCAATTAGCTGGAATTCTGACTCTCCTGGAGGCTGAAGTTTGTAAATCCAGCTGTCCTGGAGGCTGAGGTCTGGTGGAGACCAAGGGCTACAGAGAGGTGACAGCTCCAGGTCCCCACAGAGACAACCACAGGCAGGAAGGGGTGACCCAGGGAGGCTTCCCAGTGCTCTGCCCACCACGGAGGGTGGGCACAGGGGTGGGCAGAGGCTCAGGGCACCATCCCAGGGCCTCTCCCAGTGCTGGAGGGGAGCCCAAGCCAACCTGTTGCTGGAGTTTGTTTGGAAAAGGCCGACACCAACATTTTGGTTGGAGGAAACACAGTTTACTCTGGGTTCTGAGTAATCCTAACATCTCCCCTCTGCCGGGAGCTTGGTTTTTATACATTACTCAGCAGGTCTCGCCCCTGCCTGACTATTCCTTTAAAGGGCATCTCAAACCTCTCCTTTTCATTCATTATTTAAATGTGATTTCCAGCCAGCAGCCTCCAAGCCCGGCTCCCAGGCTGGAGCATCCTGCCATGAGCCTGCTGAGCCTGGCACCGAGTCCTGAAATGCAATCTGGGCCTGGCACCGAGTTCTAAAATGCAGTCTGGAAGTACTAAACCTGTGATCCACGGGATTTTCCAGAGGTGATTGTGTTGAGCTGGGGCTGGAAACACCTCGTACTCGGGCTTAGGAGCTGAGTTTGGAGCACAGGGGCACAGGAGGGTCACTCAGAGATCTCTCACCTGGGTGATTTATTTGCTCCACATCTCAGCTGTAAGAGGGGGCGACCCAAAAGCATCCCCTGCTCCTCTGGGGTGGGGGCAGCTGCAGCTCCAGGGCAGGGGGATGAAGTTTGCTGTGGGTGAGCTGAAGCAAACAGCCACAAACTTCTCCAGGAGGCAGAGAAAGGGGGATCAGCCCCTGGAGGGGGGGTCCTGCCCCAGCACGGGGCACCGGGGGGTCACTGGCAGCCTGGCTCACACAGGAGCCGCTTGTTGGTGATTTAATCAGCCTGTTAATTATTACCTGCAGCGCTCGTGAAGCTGCTGGGAGAAGGGACATTTAGGGGGGGGACAGCAGGGGCTGTCGCAGGGGTTCTCCCAGCAGCGATGTCATTTCAGGGCGCCTCTGTCCCCCGACACCCCCCGGCTGCGCCGGGGAGTCGCTGCGCAAGGAGTGGGGTGCCAAGGGGGGTGTGCAGGGTGAGGGGCTGGGGGGCATTGCCCACCCACAGCCGTGCCCTGGGTGTGGCACCACCAGGAGAGCCCGGAGCCGGCCGGGGGTCAGCGGCGCTGCCCGCGGGGTGTCCTGCAGGCACCGGGCTGGGCGGGACCTGCCCTGCTCCCCTTGTTCTCCGTCTCCCGTTTGATGCAATTCCAGGGCAGGGAGGCTTCCCTGCCCCCCCGGAGCCAGGGGTGGCTCCTGCAGTGTGCGAGCTGCCAGGGACGCCAATGCAGGGGATAAAACTTTGCTGTCTGCACGCTCTGTCAGCCTGGAAGCACACTGCCCTCTGTTCAGGGCTGCTGTTTCCTCGCTTAGGACCCGGAGGAGGCTGTGAGGAACTGTGTGTCCTGCGGGACACAGTGCGCTCGGAGGGGATGTTTGGAGTGTTCTGTGTCCCATTCCCTCTGCAGGGCAGAGCTGTGGCTCCCGGCGAGTCCCACAGCTCCCTTTGCTCTCCTTCCCCTTTCTGGGAGGTGGGGAGGACTCAGAACCCCCCCGAGCAGAGGGCCGGGGTGGGGCAGGGCACTGGGAAGAGCTGAGGGAGCAGCGCTGGGCTGGGCTTGCCTGGTCTGTGCTAAGGTCTGAGGTAAGGCTTTGTGCAGGGCTGTGTGTCCCGGGGGGGATGAGCCTCTGCTGGCCCAGGGACAGGCCCAGGAGCCTCCCTGGGCACTGCTGGAATGGCTGGGCTGGTGCCACCGGAGCTGTGCTGGGACAGGGATCCCCGGAGCACTGGGTGCCACTGGAGCAGACTGGAGCACTGATGGAGGAGGCTCGGGAGGCACAGCCAGGGCACCCTTCGTGCTTTTTAACCATTCTGGTGGCTCATCTGCCCCTCTCCCAGTGCCAGAGCGGGATGGAGCAGCCCTCCAAGCCCTGCGGGCTCCTCCTGTAAGGGGAGAAGCCGCTGCTCTGGGAGGCAGAACCGGGGGGGTCTTGTGCCCCTCAGCTTTCACATTCAGCTCTCAAGATTGATTCTCCAAGGCTGTCAGCTAAGGATATTAATTACTGCAAGGCCACGATGGTGAGGTCCCCAGGAGCTGTGCGTGGCTGCTCTGCCTGCTCGGAGGGACAGCGGGGACGTGCTGAGACTTTGGGGGGACGAGACAAAGGATTTGGGTTTGCCGTGTGCTCCTCAACACTCAGGGATGCGGCAGCAGCCAAATTGGGAGCAGGATGCCGTGAGTTATCCCAGGGAGGGAGGCAGGGTCCCAGCCAGGCAGGAGCCAGCCCCGAGTGCTCAGCTCCTGCTGGAATTGTTGGATGCGGAGTCAGAGGCTCCCCCCATCCGCCCCACTCAAGGGGCCCTTGTTTGCAGGGAGGAGATGATTCATGTGCACCGAGTGGCCCCTCAGCAAATCTTCCACTCTTAGGGGATGTTGCCAGGCCTCAAGTGTGATCATTAATGGTTGGCTTCTCCCTAAAACCCCTCCGGCCTGGAGCAGGACACACTGGGAACAGGAGGAGGAGGAGGAGGAGGTGTTTTCCAGGCTGCTGTCCCTGGCCCCACCAGCCCATCCCGGTTTGCCCCGCACCCAGCAAGTGCTGAGTGGCCTGGAGCAGAGCCCGGCTGGCTCCTGCCACCTCCGGGGCTGCGTGCTGCCCCTCTCCTGCCCACTTGGCAGGGCAGTGCCACAGCAGTGGCCGCGGGCAGCTCTGTCCTGCTGTCCCCTGCACAAAGGAACAATTCTGGGAGCGCCGAGCCACCCCCACCGAGGCGCTTCCTCGCCTGCCTCCTCCTCCCCGGCGGGAAGAAACCTCTTTGGGAATGGGATGGGAACAGGAACTGCCCTGGGAGCTCAGCAGAGTGCTCAGGAGGCCGTGGGCTTCCTGAGAGAGCTGCGGTGTTGGGGCTGGAGGGGGCTGCCAGCATCTCGCCCCTCTGGTGATGCCCATGCTGGGGCACCCAGCAAGGCATGGGGACACGTCCCAGCACTGTGTGGCTCTTGCAGGTGGCTCCACATCAGCCTGTGGAGAGCTCAGCACGGTTTGTGTGCTGCAGAGAGCTCCTCCGGGTCTGTTTGTCCCTGCAGGGCTCTCCCAGGGGCTGGGGTGTCCCCGGGTGCTGTCCCCACCTCTTTGGGGCATCCCAGGAGCTCTGAAGGTTTGTTTGCTGCGGGTGGCAGCTGGAAGGAGCCGTGTGCGGGCGGGCAGAGCGTCCCAGGGCCCTGCCCGTGCCAACAGGAAGGATTTATTTGTGCTTGAGTTTTATTTTAGCTACAAACAATGGCCGTCACTCCCAGCATCCGATTTCCCCCGGCCCCCCTCGGGCCCGGCCATCACCTGGCACAGGAGGAAGCGTGGCCGGAGGCAGCAGAGCTGTGGCCACAGGATGGGGGTCCCTGTGCACCTCCCACTGCATTTCAGAGCTGTGATTCAGCATCTCCCCTCCCTCCCCGGCGCTCTCTCAAGCTGCAGGCCAGGCTTTTCTTGGCATGAAAACTCCACGGGGTTGTCTGTTCTCTCCCCTTGCAAAAGCTGGGTTTCTACACCAGGAAACTCCTGCTTGAGCTTGGCCAGAGACTCTTCCTCCTCCTCTTCCTCCTCTGCAGGTTACTGGAGCAGGACCTGATTTTTGCTGCTGTGGAGGGGCAGGGAGGCTCTGCAGCTGTGTCCAGACCTTATCTCTGTGCTGGGAAAAGGGTCCCTGAGGAGGGGAGCACTTGTGGGGTCTAAAAATAGAGCTGGCCTGCTGTAGGGTGGAGAGGGGGGCTGGAGGGGATGCGGCTCCTCTGCCAGCACCGTGCGTGGTGCTGCTGCCAGGGCAGGATTTGGCAGCAGGGGAGACACCACCCCGGTGTCCTGCATGGCAGTGGTGTCCTGGTGCTGTCCCCTGGGTCACCCCGTCCCAGCAGAGCTGCCCTGGGTCCCCCCAGCCCTTCCAGCCCTGTTGGTTGATGCTAAAGCCATCTGCTGCCACAGGTCCTGGCCTTCCCAGGCTCGGAGACCTCATGGACATCTCCCATCCTGTCACAGCAGTGGGACAGGCTGTAAATGTGGAGAGGAGGGAGTTTCTGGTGTCACTCTGTCCTGGGCTGTCTGTCGAAAGCCTGAGAGCAGGGAAGTGGGGTGATGCCACAGGATTTTGGGTGCAGGAGCAGCCCCAGCAGAAAGCAGCGGGTGGGAGCCATTTGCCAGCAGCAGGGCCGGAGGTGTCCCAGAGCAGGGGACACAGGGTCCCTTTTCGGCTCTGTCACCTGTGGTCACTCTGACATCCCACCCCCTCCTCCCCAGGAGCCCTTTGCTGTCCTGCTGCCTCTGTCCCCGGGCTCAGAGCCCCCCAGGGCACTGCCACCAGTGCCCCCCTCAGCGCAGGAGCCGTGTCCCCTGTCCCCAGGCCAGCTCTGCGGGGTCTGTGCTCGCTCCCAGCAGCTCTTGCAGAAGTGCCTGTGCTGGTCCTTGCTGGCCAGGTGACCTTGGGTGTCACACATGCCCTGCTGCCCCCCATAGCAATCTCCCCTCGCTCCCTGCAGCCCCCCGTTAACCTCCTTCAGGCTGGAATCCTAACGAGTGTAGGAAATGAATTCCTTGCCTCCCTGTTCTCCCCCGGGCTCTGCTCAGCGTGCCCTCCTGGCATCACAGGCCTCTTTGAGTGCTCCCTCCCTCCCCCTTGTATTTTGGAGGATGTTTAACAAGGGAGATGGAGGGGACAGCTCAGCTGGGGGGAAACAAAGGCGCCTTCAGAGCTCTGGGTCCGTGCTGCGAGTGCCCGGCTCGGGGCATTGCTGCTGAGCTCAGCCCCTGCCAGCAGCCCTGGCTTGTCAGGCAGCCTTGGCTCTGGTGCCCAGCAGGGTCCCCTTGCCCCCCTCCCCGCCTGCTTTGGTGCTATTAATAGAAACCAGGCTGCCCTTCTGCCCTTGGCTGGCCCAGAGCCCTGACACGGAGCTGGTGGCCGTGATGGGACGTGTCCTGCACGTGGCAGGGAGTGGGGATGCTGCTGACACCACGGGCTGGGGTTTGGTGTGTTCTGGGAGTGGGGGGGATGCTGCTGACACCACGGGCTGAGGTTTGGTGAGTGTGGAAAGCCAGTGCAGAGAGCCTGCACAGTCCCCATGCCCTCTGCCCCATCGTGGGGCAGCAGGAGGGTGGGTGACTCCCTGCATGTTTGCAGCTGCTGGCTGGACAGGGGAGATCTTGCCTTTTGTCCCAGCTGCTTCCCTGTAGTCCTCTGCCCCACCAAGCCCTGCAGGGAGGATGTCTCACCTGGCTGGAGATCACCAGCGGATCCCATCCTGCCCGTGCAGCACTCTGCAGCATCCCAGGGAGGATTTTCCCCTCTCCTCTCCCTCCCTGCCTCTGCAGAGGGGTGCTGGGAGCTGGGTGCTTGCCTCACACCCCACACACGAGACTCTGACCTGGCAGAGCAGGTGCCCAGCATGGGGGGTGTGAGCAGAGCATCAGCAGGACCTGTCCTGTGCCTGCCTGTTGGCTGTGGGACATTATTCCAGCTCAAGGAGCAGGAATCCCATTCCCTGTGGTTGCCTTCTCCTTGTCCAAGGTCTGGGTGATGCTTGTTCCTCCTGGAGCAGTGCTGAGGCTTCTGCTGTGCCTGGGGCTGCCTGCCCTGGCTTGGCCTGCCCGTGGGAGGTGGGCACTGCCCGGTGCTGTGGCCAGAAGGGCTGAGGCTGCTGTTTAGCTTGGCACTGGGCAGGGAGGAGGAAGCAGAAGGTCTGTGCAGATAGAATGCAGGAAGAGCCCCGTGAGCAGCATCCTGCCCTGTGTGCTGGGATTTGGGGTGGGCACGTTGTCTCTGTGCCCACGGGCTCCTCTTGGCTGGCACTGCTCCACATCATGCCCATCCTGCTGGGCTCCCCTCACCATTTGGAGCACCAGTTGGTTTTACTGTGCTGTCCCTGCCTTGGGCAGCAATGCCAGGCTGGCTCCACGGTGAGGAAGGAGGATCCCATCAGTGACTCAGAATCCTGCCTTTCCCCTGGGAAATACACCCCGTGCCAGCCCCTTGCTGCTGCCCAGCTTTGCTCTGCCACGGGGCAGTGTGGGCACAGGCACAGCCCAGCCGGGGTGTCCCCATGCTCTGGGGCACGCGCTGTCCCCTCCTTCGAGCCGTGCCCATCAGTCAGCACGTCCGAGCTGCCTCTGCAGTGACCCCTGGACGCCCAAACCCAGCTGTGTGCCACCCCAGCTGCGCTGGGAGGGCGCTTGGTGGCTGCCAAGAGGAGGGATCGTGCACTGGGAGGAACTGCAGCTCGCTCTTTCTGCGCTCTCCAGAGCTCCCGGCTTGCTGATGTCCCCGGGCTTGGCCTCTCCCGTTCGGGTGCTGGGTCCTGCAGGAGCTGCCCTGGACAGGGCAGGTGTGAGGTAGAACAGAGGCTCGACTTTGGATCCAGATCAGGGTTTTTTTTGTCTTATCCTGCCCAGAGGAGATAAAGAGGAGACCTGGGATGGGGATGTTGCTGCAGAAGTGAGGGTGTGGGAGCTCAGGAGTGATTTGGAGTCCAGAGCTTGCCTTGTTCACCCTCCCCTTCCTTCCCATCCCTGGCCATCGTGTTTTCCCAGAGCTCTGTCAGCTGCCATCCCTGAAAGTGCTGCCTTCAGTGAGGAATTCTTTTTGTAGCCCAGCTCTGACATGGAAACATCCAAGTGTCTTTCAGGAGCTTTGCCACACGGGTACCCCAGACCTGCTGTGTGCTTTTTCTTTGTGAAAAGTTGTGGTTTGAGCACAGCAGGGGAGAATGAATGTCCCCCAGCAGATGAGGGGTGGGAGAACATCTCTGGGTGGCATTGCCAGGTGCCTCTGGAGATGGCACCTGGATTTCCTTTCCTTCCATCACCTCCCGATGCCTGGCACAGCGAAGGGGCACCAGCAGCAATGGTACACGCTGAGGCAGACAGAGGTGAAGTTACATCTGTGTGGAAAAATACATGTTCTGAGCCCTCTGATGGAGGTCCGGCAGCCTGTGGAGCTGGTGTTCCCATCCAGGCTTCCTCCTGGGGTCTGTGTGCAGGTGGAAGAGCTCGAGCATGGAAAGAGCACTCGGCAAACACCACCTGAGCCGTGCTGGGCCAGCTGGGAAAACCCCTCATGCTGGGCTTTGCCACACCCAGGGGTTCCAGCCCATTTGGCCTCATCCTAACCCCAGCATCCCAACATCCCCCTGGCTGACGGGATTTTTCCTGCTTCCCCCAGTGCTGGACCAGCTCCTGCCAGAGCTCAGCGTCCTGCTCAAGCTGCTGGACCACGAGTACCTGAGTGCCACCACGCAGGAGAAGAAGCTGGCTGTCTCCACCATCCTGCAGAAGCTGCAGCCGCCTGCAGGTCTGTGTCTGTCTCCTGTCCAGTGGGTATTCCCAGGGGCAATGGGTGTCCCCCGCAGGGCAGGGAAAAGCTTCTGCAGGGCAGGGCTGAGCCCAGCACCTGCTCGGCGCCCTCAGGGCACTTTGCTCCCTGCTTCCACTTCCCAGCTCCTCCCTGCTCCTGCTCCGGGAGCGGGGCTGGCGTCAGCCCTGCCATGGCTGCAGGAGGGCTGCTCCCTGCGGAAGCGCTGCTTCCCAGAGCTTTTCCTGCCCCGGGTTCGTGCTGAGCGCAGGGGTTTCCGCGGGAAGGCCGGCGCTGCGCACCTGGGGCTTCACAGCCTTCCCCCTTCCTGCTCTCCTGGGGGAGCTGCAGCATCCCCGGGGGTTCCTCCATCCCCGGTGCCTGCTCTGGTGGGGTGGGCTGTGTTCCTGGGCTGGTGTTTGTGGGGACAGGGGGTGCCAGTGCCTGCCTCAGGCTCGGAGCATCCCCCTCCATTCCAGGGAAGGATGTGGACTACATGTACGTCAACACCGCGTCCCTGGGCAACGGCACCAGCTTCGTGGAGTCCCTCTTTGAGGAGTTTGGTAGGTGTGGCTGAGCTGGAGGGATGCCCTGGGGGTCACAGAGTGGGTGCAGGGTCTTGGAGTCCTTTGGAGGGAGGGTGACAGCTGTGTCCTTGTGTCCAGAGTGGGCATCATCACTCTGGGTGCTTGTTCCTGCTCCCTTGTAGCTGTTTGGGAGCTGGCCACGAGGGAATCCACACCCCAGTGATGCCACCTCCCAGCACCTTCCCACCTAGGGAAGGGCCGTGGAGATAAATCCCTGGAGGGCACAGCTGGGATGTCCAGCTCTGCTTTCCTGCCCCCTTCACCCTCCATTTACCCCGTGCAGACTGTGACCTGGGGGACCTGCAAGACATGCAGGAGGAGGAGGGGGACACCAGCGACGGCGTTGGCTTGGAGCTGGCAGGGAACCAGCCAGCCAAACCTGTAAGTGCCCGGCTGTCCCTGAGCCAGGTCTGCTCTGCACCTCACGGGGAGGTGGCAGTGGCCAGGGTGGGACCCTTCCCGTGCCCTGCCCCTGCTGCTGCCTGCCTCACGCTGGAGGTGTTTCTGCCCTAGGTTCCTGTGGATCCTGCTCCTCCTCTGCCCACCACTCCCCCTCCTGAGGATTACTACGAGGAAGCGCTGCCCCTGGGCCCTGGCAAGGCCCCCGAGTACATCACCTCCCGCAGTGAGTCCTGCTCCTTCCAGGCCAGCAGGAGGGTGGGGGGAGCCCCACAAGCTGCCCACTGCATCCCCCACCTGTCTGGAAAACCAGGCAGCCCTCGGTGGGCTTGACTGCTCACCCTGGGGAAGGAATTGTATCCCACTCCCTTCCATCCCCCTTGTTACTGCAAGGAGTTGTTTGCTCCAGCCAGACCGGGAATGGGGTGATGGGGAGAGATCAGAGCCATGGGAGGAGCTGTGCTGGGGTGCTTGGCTCTGCCCCACTGAGCATCCCTGAGGGAAAACCAGGTGTAGCAGCCCCAGGTCCCTCTGCTTCCCCTGCAGACAGCTCCAGCCCCCCCAACTCCATCGAGGACGGCTATTACGAGGATGCAGACAGCAACTACCCCGTCACCAGGATAAACGGGGAGCAGAAAAACTCCTGTAGGTATCCGGGTGCCCTCGACAGGGAGGGGAGAGCTTTGGCAAAGTCCAGCCTGAGGTGGGGCTTGAGCAGTGGGCTGGGGGCTGCTGGAGAAGCAGGATTTCAAAGTTGGAGCTTTGCAAAGAAATAAAGCAGCCCAGGGCTCTGGATAGATGCACCTGGGGTTGGCGCTCGGCCTACGAGCATCCTGCTGGGATTCCAAGGGAAATGGAGATGGCTGGGGCCAAACGCTGCTGCTTCCAGAGGGTGACACGGAATCCACCTATCCCGGCACCCAGCCCAGCTCTGTCTGCAGCCTGCTGGGCACGGGGAACCCTGGCAGTGTGCGCGGCACCTTTTGGGGTGACTCCCCTGCTTCCTTCCAGACAACGACTCGGATGCCATGAGCAGCTCTTACGAGTCCTACGACGAGGAGGAGGAGGAGGGCAAGGGCCAGCAGCTGACCCACCAGTGGCCCTCGGAGGAGGCCTCCATGAACCTGGTGAAGGATTGCCGGATCTGCGCGTTCCTCTTGCGCAAGAAGCGCTTCGGGCAGTGGGCCAAGCAGCTCACCATCATCCGGGACAGCAAACTGCTGGTGAGCCTGGCCTGGGGGGGCAGACACCCCTTGGGGGGTTGGGAGGGTGGCTGAGCCCAAACTGAGGGGAAAAAAGCACCATCCAAACAAAGCCCCTGCCCCAAGGCTGCCACTACCCGTCAGCACATGCCACCTCCATCTGTGCCACCAGCGAGGGACCCTGAGACCCTGTGCCACCTGTGAGACCCCCGGCTCAGCAGCCAGCCAGGCAGGTTTGGCTGAGCCCTGAGCAGTTCTCTCTGCTTCCCTTAGTGCTACAAAAGCTCCAAGGACCGGCAGCCACACGTGGAGGTGCCCCTGAGCACCTGCAACGTCATTTACGTCCCCAAGGACGGGCGGCGCAAGAAGCACGAGCTGCGGTTCTCGCTGCCGGGGGCCGAGGCGCTGGTGCTGGCGGTGCAGAGCAAGGAGCAGGCTGAGGAGTGGCTCAAGGTACCACCGCTCCACCCAGGGGCACCCGCAGACCCCCCTTGGCATCCTCCCTGCCTGAGCTGGGCAGGGGGCTGCCCTGGGAATGGCCTTGCCCCGCTGGAAGGGGAAGGGGCTTTGCTGCTGTCTGTTATCGGCCGCTTCCCAGGGCCTGGGCGTGTCCGGCGCTGATAGCCCCGGCTGGGGGGATGTTTGCTCTCCCCCTCCTCTTCCCCGGGGCCCTTTCCTGCCTTTGTTCGGGGCCGGGAAGCGGGGGCTGCGGGGAAGGGGCGGCGGGTGGGAAAGGAGCCTCTGAGCACACCACAAACGCAGCTGTCACCCCAGATGGGGGAGAACAGGGTGGTTTTACACACCCAGCACACGCCATGCCTGTAAAACAGAGGGGTCATGAGGTGTCCTGTGCTGGCAGGATGATGCTGGCTTGGCACCCAATTTCTCCCTTCTGAGATTTCCAAAATTCCTGACCAAATGCACAAAACTGATTAAAGTTTGGAAGGGGCCAAGGTGTGCGCAGTCCTGAGCAGGGTTTGCTGCCCCGCGCTGTGGAGAACAGGACCTGTCCCCATGGGTCAGCCTGGCGCTGGCAGTGAAGGAGCTGGGCCAGGGAGGGCAGCCCTGGCCCTGGGGTCACTTTGGAGTGCCAGCTGGGGCTGTCCCTGCAGGTGATCAAGGAAGCCAGCAGTCCAGCAGCAGGCGGGATGGAGGCCCCCACCTCCCCAGCGATGCCGTGCAAGATGGAGCTGGATAAGGTGATGGTTTCTGAGGGGCTGTGTGGAGCTGCTGCAGCCAAATCTGGGGGCTGGGGGACCCCAAATTCCTGGGGCTGCACAAGGAGCCCTTCCCCTTGTCACAGCAGCTCTGCAGGGCTGGGAAGGGGAACAGGAACTGGATATCCCAGCCCTGTGCAGGGGGATGAAGGGCTAGCAGTGGCTGGGGGATGGTGCTGATGGGATTCTGCTCTCCCACAGCGGCTGTCCCAGGAGAAGCACACCTCGGACTCAGACAGTGTGGCCGTGGGTGACACCGGGTCCCCGGCCACCCGCAGAGAGCACGGCGAGCACGGTACTGTCCCTGTCCCCACTGCCCACCCAGCCAGGGCCAGCTGTGTGCCCACAGCTGGGCAGCATCCTCTGTTGTGGGATGCCAGCACACATACCAGGGGCACACCTTACCCTGTCCTCCTTCCAGGGAAAGGCAAAAAGAGCGGCCTGGCTGACCTGAAGGGCTCCATGAGCCGGGCAGCGGGGAAGAAGATCACCAGGATCATCAGCTTCTCCAAGAAGAAGCCATCCCCTGAGGACACCCAGACCTCCTCCACCGAGGAGGACATCCCCTGCTGCGGTTTGTGGGGGCTGGGGGTGGGAGTGGGATCAATGGGGAGTGACATCCTCCCCCCAAGCATGGCTGTAGGGGGTGAGGGGTGGGGACAAGCTCATTGGGGGGCTGTGACACTGCCACAGGCTGGGGAATGCTGCCCAGGCCTGGCTCTGCAAATTTCGATGACGAGTGGGCAGGGGGTCACCCACGTCCCCAAAAACAGGCTTGGGGGGCTGTGTGGTACCAAGCTGGCAGCTCCCCCGGGCCCAGATGGTTGCGTGGGGGGAAACTGAGGCACGGAAGGTCTGGATGAGTAGGAAGCCATGCTGTAAACTCTGCCTTGTCAAAGCCTGCCCGAGGTGCGGCCGAGCAGGCGCTGATGCCCGTCCCTCCCCCGGCACCCCCAGGCTACCTCAGCGTGCTGGTGAACCAGTGCTGGAAGGAGCGCTGGTGCCGCCTCAAGGGCAACACCCTCTACTTCCACAAGGACCGCACGGACCTGCGCACCCACGTCAACGCCATCGTGCTGCGGGGCTGCGAGGTGGTCCCCGGGCTGGGCCCCAAGCACCCCTTCGCCTTCCGCATCCTGCGCCACGGGCAGGAGGTGACGGCACTGGAGGTGAGCGGGGTGGGACGGGCCGTGAGGAAGGGGTTGCCAGGCTGGGAGAGCAATCCTTGGGATGATCAGCATCCCGTGCAAGCAGTGCTTTGTTTTCCTCTCCCCTGGAAAGCTCAGGGGACCATTTGGGTGAGCTGGAGGCAGCCACGTGGGAGCTTTGTGCACAGCGGGTGATGGTGGGCAGCAGGACTTTGCGTCGGGAGGCAGCGAGGACGAGGGGCTGGGAGCTGGGCATCACCCCAGCTCTTCCTTTCTCCTCCAGGCAAGCTGCTCCGAAGACCTGGGCCGCTGGCTGGGTCTCCTCTTGGTGGAAACAGGCTCCCAGACAGCCCCAGAGGCCCTGCACTACGACTACGTGGATGTGGAGACCATTGCCAACATCGTGACGGCCGTGAGACACTCCTACCTGTAAGGCTGTGCTCCTGCTGTGCCAGGGGCTGTGTGCCAGGCTGGGCATGCTGATCCTTAGCCCTGTGGACTCCCTGGAAGGGGCACAGGCTGGGCTGTGGTTTGTGGCTGTGATCTCAGGGACAGTCGGTGTCCCAGCGGTCGTTCCCTTGGGCAGGATGGGAAGCAGAAAGGGTTTCATCAGTGCTGCTGAAGGGTGTGGTAGGGGTAGGGTCATGAGTGAAGCTGGCTGAGCAGTGCAGAGTTGGAAGGGCTCCCTGAGGGGCTGGTAAAGCTGGTCTGGGAATAAAGACCCCATCCTTCCTTCTGCAGGTGGGCCAGCTCCTCCCAGGATCAGCGAGCGGACTCGTCCCGGGTGGTGTATGATGACGTCCCCTATGAGAAGGTTCAGGTGAGCACGAATTCACGGCTCATCCTCTCCCACCACAGGGGCCCAGGGAGCCTTGGCTGGGCTGGGGTGGCCCTGCAGGTGTCTCAGCTCACTCTTTCCCCCATCCCAGCAGGCGGAGGAGGAGCCGGGGCGGCCGGGCGGGGCCCAGGTGAAGCGCCACGCCTCGTCCTGCAGCGAGAAATCGCGGAGGGTGGACCCGCAGGTCAAAGTGAAGAGACACGCGTCCAGTGAGTGCCCGGGCCACCGACCTCCCCAGGGCTCCTGGCCAGGGCAGGAGGGGCTGTTCAGGGATGGGATGTGCAGCCACGGGCGGTGGGTGGGTTCAGCTGGACCGCGGGTGCCATCGGTGCCGCCCCTCACAGGCTCTCCCCGCGCCTGCAGGTGCCAACCAGTACAGGTACGGCAAGAACCGGGCCGAGGAGGACGCCAGGCGGTTCCTGACGGAGAAGGAGAAGCTGGAGAAGGAGAAGGCATCGATCCGCAGCGAGCTGATGTTGCTGCGGAAGGAGAAGCGGGAGCTGCGGGAAGCCATGAAGGGCAGCACGGGTAGGTCGGGGCCGTGCAGCTGCTGCGAGGCGCTCGGGTGCAGGGCTGGGCTGGCACAGGGACAGCGGGCTGGCCACAGGGACAGTGTGGCCGGGAGCTGGGCTGGCTGCAGCGCTCTGCCGGGCTGGCAGCCCCATCTAGTGTCGCCGTGTAGGAGGATGGGTGGATTCTCCCAGAGCTGAGCCGGGTGGTTGTGCAAGCAGGGCCGAGGCTGCAGGAGCTGGAGCAGCGGGTGGCGGGGCTGGAGGAGCGCTGCCGGCAGAAGGAGGAGTCGCGGGTGGATCTGGAGCTCAAGCTGACCGAAGTGAAGGAGCAGCTGAAGCAGTCGCTGGCAGGAGGGCCGGCCCTGGGGCTGGCCGTGACCAGCAAGGCTGAGAATGGGGTATGCATCTGTTTTTCCTCACTTTCACAGCTCCAATTTCAACCAGTGACAGTGGTTGGGATGTTGGGGGGAGCGGCACAGGGGAGAGGGGACATCCCTGTGCCTTTGTCCCATTGTGGACAGAGGTGTGTGAATTAAGTATGATCACCTCAACTTTTGCCTCATTACACTTAATGCTTTTTTTTTTTTCTTAATCTGGTTGTCAACACTTCCTGGGTGTCCTAAGCTTTCTTTGCTCTCCCTTTTCCACAGGAAACTACAAACAAGCCAAACGGGAGCCCCCCGGAGCACTTGGTCCCTGTGAACTGTGCAGCAGAGCTGAGGAAGAGAAGCCCCTCCATCATCCCTGCCAACACGGGAAGCGTGCTGCGGAAAGCCAAGGTCCTGCTTCGCCCTCCCTCTTCTCCCTGGCCCCGTGGGAAATCTCAGTCTTTGCCCCTTGTTTAACCATGAAATCTGGGAAGTGCAGGGCTGGGTGGGAAAGGGAAAAGCATCACCCCTACAATGCCCAGGGCAGCAATGAAAACGCTTGGAAGATGCTGAGGTGATCCAAAGCCCCCTGTAGGGAAGGGGAATACCTTGAAGGGCTCAGTGTTGCTTTTCCAGTGCTGTCTCCTCATCCATTTTTTCCCCCTTTCTCTGCAGGAATGGGAAAAGAAGCAGACTTAAGGCAGCCTGCCAAGCCCCCAACACACACTGGGGATCACGGAGGAGCTACCAGCCCCCTTTCTCCAAGACACTGGGAGGGTGCTGGGGAGGCGTGGTGGGAAGAGCCGTTCTCCCAGCGCCCGCCACGGCGGCACCACCACCACACTAAACCAGGGGAAGGGGGCGGGAGGGGATTTGGGAGGAGGGTGGGCAAGGGGAGTTCCTTGTGGATCAGGGTCACAAACTACTGGGAAACCCAGCTCTGGGGGAGCCTGCCCCGGAGCCAGGAGTCCGACACAAACTCTGGGTGCAAGAGGAAGGAGGGGAGAGCCTGGGGCTGGCACTTGGCACTGCCCAGCAGATGCTGCAGTTTATGGGATCAGCGTGTGTCCAGGCTAACATTTGCCAAAGCAACCACGGACTCGTTGGGGTTTTTGGCCCCCTCAGGAGCTGCTCAGGACCAGCCACCTTGGAGATGCCGATTGTTCGCCCTGCTCACTGCTCCCAGCTCCACAGGGTCTCATCTCAGGGTTCCTCATGGCTCCAGCTTGCTGTGCCTCAACCAAGTGCCTTTGTCCAGTATTTCCTTCTTGTTCTCCAGGCAGTAAGGGTGAGGGCACGCTGCCTTCCCTTGGGAATGAAGGAAGCTCAAGTGTCAGCATTGGAAAGCAAATTACCAGTGGACACCTTTCAGCCTTGCTAAACAGCTTAGGCTGGGGATGGAGGCAGCCCAGCTCTCTGCCCTGGTCCCATGCTGGTTTTGGGGGGAGCAGGGAAGGGGACAGGGCCGTCTCCTGGCCAACAGCACATTCACACTCTGGCTGCTGCACTCAGACACAGGTTGGCAAGGCATGTGATCAAAATGGAGTGAGGAAAGTTTAAAAATTAAAAAACCCAAAACAGAAGTGGTATTGGAGCAGAAAAGAGAAATAGAGTAAGGTTACTCAGCACAGGCAGAAACAAGGGACAGGAATGGAAAGGCCCCAGCTTTTGTGCTGGGAACAAGGGAGTCACCATCACCCTCTCGTGCTATGGACTGCCACAATTAACCTCTGGAGCTCGCTCTTCCACAGCCCTGTGTTAGTACCTAGGTAAGCAGCTTTCAATAAAAACGCTGGCACTGGCCTGCCGGATCCTCTGGCTGCGGGAGCAGGGCAGGAATGCTACTCCTGCTCACAGGGAAGGGGGTCAGGGTGGGGCTGGGGTAGGCTCAGCACCCCGGTGGCAGCGGCACTGGGACAAGCACCCCCCTGGAAGCACATCAGAGATTCCCAGACTGGTTTGGGTTGGAAAGGACCTTGAAGCTCATCTCGTTCCAAGGGGCAGGGATACTTTCCACTATCCCAGGTTGTTCCAGGATCCATCCACTCTGGCCTTGGACACTTCCAGGGATGGGACAGCCCCAGCTTCTCTGGGCACCCTGTGCCAGGGCCTCAGCATCCTCAGAGGGAAGGATTTCTTCCCAAAATCCCATCTAACCCTGCCCTCTGCCAGTTTGAGGCCATTCCCCCTCATCCTTCACGCTGGCTCAGGGGCAGGAGCTGTGTGTCCGGGGTGACCAGAGCTGTGTCCGGGTCCGAGCCCCAGGGGACAGAGCCGTGTGCCCATGTCCGAGCCGAGGGGACCGGAGTTGTGTCCCCGGTGTCCAGGCCCGAACTCTGCTGGGACCGGGTCCGAGCCCCGGGGGGATGGAGTGGTGTCCGGAGCCGAGTTCCAGGGAACCGGTGCTGGGTGTCCGGGTCTGGTCCCTGGGACACCGGGGCTGTGTCCGGGTCCGATCCCTGCGACACCGGGGCTGTGTCTGGGTCCGATCCCTGCGACACCGGAGCTGTGTCCGGGTCCGATCCCTGCGGCACCGGGGCTGTGTCCGGGTCCCAGGGGCGGTGCCGTGTGTCCAGGTCCGACTCTCGGGGGACAGGAGCCGTGTCCGGAGCCAAACCCCGAGGTCCCGGAGCCGCGTGTTTGTAACCGAGTCCCGGGGTCCCGGAACCGCGAGTGCAGCGGCGGGCGGAGCATCCCCTCATCCCCTCACGCCCTCACGCCGGCCCCGCCCGCCGCTGCGCAGGGCCGTGTGGGAGCTGTAGTTCCGCGGTGACGCGGGCGCATCGCCGCCGCCTCCTCCGCTGCTC
The DNA here is from genome assembly GCA_013397115.1 of Edolisoma coerulescens. NCBI lineage: Eukaryota > Metazoa > Chordata > Aves > Passeriformes > Campephagidae > Edolisoma > Edolisoma coerulescens. The sequence goes on along the minus strand of VWZW01002322.1, from coordinate 13,670 downwards.
CCGGCCGGCGCCGTGCGGGGCCATGGCCGCCCGCTTCCTGCGGCGCCTCGGGGCCCTGCTGCCCGCGGGCAAGGCCGGCACAGGCAGGTACGTGGGGCAGGCTGGCTGGGACGGGACG
>VWZW01002322.1:0-13445 GCA_013397115.1 Edolisoma coerulescens | reverse complement strand
GCCAGACCCCGACCCGGACCCTGCCGGTCCCCATCATCCCCCGCCGGTCCCCATCTCACCCCCCAAAACCCCACGCTGCCGCTCTCCGCTCCTCAAAACCCCCTGGAGCAGGAATAACCCCCCATAACCAAGCTCTTTTCCCAGAAAAGTGATTTTTTGGGGGCTGTAAATTAATGTTCGTCTTTAAGGCAAAGCGTTTCCGCGCTCGGTAAGTCACGTTGGGAGGTGGTTTCCTGCCGCTGTGGGTGGGTTCTGTGTCTCGCCCGGTTGAACCATTTATTCATTAATTACAGGTTTATTGTGCTCCTCGGGTTTTGTTTTTGGTGGTGAGGCAGCACGTGTGCTATCAGCGTGTTTTGGGTGGTCGCAGGAAGAGAATCCATTTCATTGTGTCAGTGTTTAGACAGAAAAAGTGTCCACTCGTGCTTTTTTGCATCATGGAATATGGCTTAGAAAAGAGAAATCCATAAAGGTGCTTTGGTTATTTGAGTGAAATGTGGGCAGGTGAAAAGAAAAAAAGTCAAAATGAATGTTAGTTTTCTTTTGTCTAGAGAAGAAACACCACTAAAAGACTATTTAAATGTAATATAGTAAATCTGCAGCACATAATAGAGGCAGCTGTGTTTGGGACTAAATGTAAAGATGCATGTCAGGAAATTCTCCCTCTTATATGTATGAAAACTGCTCTGCCCCTCTAAAAAAAGGTGCAATGAGTGTGAAATAGGTGAGGGATGGAGCTGAGCAGGTTTCCATCCTGAAGGGTCACCAGGACCTGCCATTGGTGTGAAATTCTGCTTAGTACACAAATTTTCAGCCTGGGTCACCATCAATGGGAACAGCTCCGTGAGCAAGGCAGGGGTGGTGGGGTCCAGGCTCCCATCGCAGGGACTCCATACCCTGGGCTGGCTTAATCTGAGAGCCCCCTGCCCAATTTGCAGCCATCCTGCATGGAGGTTCTGTGCACAAGTTTGTTCTCCAGCTTCATTGAGGAGGAATCCTCATGGTGTTATAGATCACAGAATATCCTGAGCAGGAAGGGACCCACAGGGGTCATCAATCCAGCTCCTGCCCTGGAACAGGACACCCCAGAAATCCCACCCTGTGCATCCCTGAGAGCGTTGTCCAAACACTCCTGGAACCCTGGCATGGCCCCCCTGCATCTTTCACCGTCTTTGTATCCCTCCTTTGGACACTCTCTAAGAGCTTTAGGCCTTTCTTATGTGCTGGCACCCAAAACTGCCCCCAGCACTCGAGGTGAGGCCACCCCAGTGCAGAGCAGAGCAGGACAATCCCTTCCTTCCACTGGATTATCTGGGGAGTCACTCCCTGATGAAACAGCACGAAGGAATTGGAGTAATTAGATTTCCTTCCAAAGCAGGCTCATCAGAGCTGAAACCAGGGCAGATGCTTCTGTGTGTCTCAGCACTCGAGTGCTTTGTCACGCTGATTTGGGAGGAGGGAGGAGTGTTCCAGGAGGGGTGGGGAAGGTCCCTTGGGTTAGAGAGAGCTGATTGTCACTTTGGGATGGTCGGAGGGAGTGTTCCAGGAGGGGTGGGGAAGGTCCCTTGGGTTAGAGAGAGCTGATTGTCACTTTGGGATGGTCGGAGGGAGTGTTCCAGGAGGGGTGGGGAAGGTCCCTTGGGTTAGAGAGAGCTGATTGTCACTTTGGGGTGGTGGGTTGCTCCAGAAAGAGGTGATACCGCTGTATCCCTGACCAGAGACCCGCTCTCATCACTGAAATATTCATCTTGAAGGCCAATTGGCTTGAGCCATATGGCTGCAATCAACTTCTCTGCTGTTTCTTATCTCTTTGGCTTTCTGTGGCATCACTTTGTAAATCTTTCTGTAACGCCAACTTGTGTAACCCCCTTCACACGCCCCGTGACTTCCACACGTCTGCCACTTCAGGATGTGTCGGCTTCCTCCCGTGGGATCCGTGCCTATTTTTAGGGCAGCTGTGATCAAACCAGTGTTTAGAAGATGGAGCCCAGTCAGCGGACAGCCTGTAAATAGTTCCTGCCACTCGCAGGGGAGGGAGGATTCCTTCCATCCTGCAGGAAGGAGCAAATTGAGCGGCGTTTTCAAGACCTGAAGAATTCCCTTTTGGAGTCAGGCCGCGGTTCTGATTTCTTGGCCACAACTTTTCCAGGCAGCACGTGATGCCCAGGGCACGGCCCTGCACGGGGGGAGCGCTCTGGGATTTGGGTTCATGGGCTGCAGAGAGGAGTCCATGCAGGCAGCTCCCTGCTCCACGTAGGCAGCGCCCTGGAGCTGGGACCGGCTCCTCCGTGCCCCTCTCCCACGCAAAACACACCCATCCCTGCACTGTAACCCCTGGCAGAGGGAAATACCTCACCAACTTTGGCTTCTTGGGTGCAAAGGAGTTAACTGAGCTGCACAACCTATTTTTAAAACACGGGAGTTTCACCTCTGAGGGGCCCAGCGAGATTTCTCAGCTGCGTTTCGGGTTCTTTGGTTCATCTGTAGCGTGGCTGATTTCCATCCCTGCAGCTCTTGGAAGTGAAATGGGAGATGATAAAGGACGAAGCTTGTAGCTGGTGATTGCCATGGATATTTTTAAGTGGAAAGAAAGCCTCACAGATTGATTTTTGAAGGCTTGGTGGAGGGGTCCTGCTCTGTCCTCCCCTCCAGTTTAATCTACTTTCTCTAACTTTGAAAAAGTGCTGTTAATCAGCCAATAAAATGAATGTGACAGGAATCTTAAAAATCATTCAGGATGGGGTCTTGTGCCCCAAACAGCAGCCAGGGATGAAATGTGGGGTTTTTTTTCCTGTGTTTGCATTCCTGGAACCCAGATGGTTCTTTAAAGATTAGTCTGAGGAACATCCTATTCTAGAGCAAGTGTAAGTAGAAAAAGCACTTTCAGATTTGTATTATTTGCCATGTAATTTGTTGAAAAGGAGTGGTTTGACATACAGGTGATGATTTCAGTACCCACTTAATAAAAACTGCACATGCAAATGTCCTCAGGTGGGGAAAGGAAGTTTGTCATTAGTGCTGTGGGACATTTAGCAACCTGGTGTTAGGGATTTAAATGAGGGAACATCTGGGCTGCTAAACACAGGGTGGGAGGAGATGCCTGGTGGTCTTTGGGCAGACACAGATCTCTTGAGCTGGGCTTTGAGGGTTGAGCCAATCTGAACCACCTCAGGGGCACCTCCTCCCTGCCCCATTATCTCATGTATTTGGCTGCTCTTTGGTACTGGCACTTGCAGTGATCTGATCTGTTCAGGGACACTGAGAGAAAAGTCCTCTTGTTTTATAGAGTTCTTTTCAGCTGGTTTAACTCCTTTGAAATTGAATTCTGCTCAACCCCAGTGCTGGAATAAAGGGGGCAAAACTGCTGAACAGCACTGAGGCCTCACGATAGACCCCAGCACAAACTCTGTGCACGTCTGTGACATTGAACCTGAGCAATGCAGCCTTGCTGAAGAGTGAGAATGGTGCAGGCCTGGTAATGTGAACTCAGCTGAATCGATTCTGGGGTCTAAATTAGTGTCTCTGTGCAGAGTGGAATTGTTCTGTACAAACACAGGGGGTGGAGTTGGTGCCAGCACAGGGATCTCTGGGCTGTGCTGCCTCTCACTGGCTAGATGTGCACTTAATGAATGGAAAACATTGCAAAGAGGGGATATAAAACATTGCCTTTGCTCAGAGGAAGAGCCCAGGTGTTCCCAAAAAAGGAGAATGCACCCTTCCTTGTTAGGTGTGTACTGAAATGCTTCCTGAATGGAGCTGGTTTGGAAGTAAATCGTGTTTTGTTCTGCAGATTCTTCCTGGTGAAAGGTGTGAGAGGGAGGTGTAGTAGGAGAATGAAACAATCAGGGAATCACAGAATTATTTAGGTTGGAACAGACCAGGGAGGTGGTGGAAGTGTCCCAGGAATGACTGGATGTGGCACTCAGTGCTCTGGGCTGGGTGATAAGGTGGGGATCAGTCACAGGTCGGACTTGATGGTTTTGAAGGTGTTTCCCAACCTCAATTATTCTGTGTTTCTGTGAAAATCTGACTCTTTTCAAGGTATGCCAGAGAGTGGTGTAAAGCCTCTGTGTGCCACATTAGTCTAAAAGAAAGAGTTTTAAAACACCTCTTTGTGTTTCTATGCTGACTGTGTTTTCTGAAAAGAGCTAAAACTGTGCCTAGAATCCTGTGTACCTTTTTTAAGAGAGCCTGCTTTTAGTAACGACACCAGTCTTGAATTCTCGTTGACCCTGAAGTTACTCAACTTTGTTTCTGTGTCACTAGTTTGTATTTCAGAGGGTCCCCCTGTGCTTTCAGCACTGCAGCTCAGCAGAGAAGTACAGGAGACGAGTGTGGCCCGGAGGACCCCAGTGAGGAGCCCAAGCACCCCCTCTCTGACTGTGCCTTGGAGCACAAAGCCATCAAATTGGAGGAGCAAGTCCGGGATTTAACTGTGAGTGTGCTGGTGGCATCAGGGTGCCTTTGCTTCATTCCCCTTGCCTTGGTCTGGTTTCCAGCCCTGGATTTTTCCCTAAATGCTGTGACACACACACAGCTCCAGAGCAGCTGTGCCCTGCGTGTGAGAGGGTGAAATTCCACTCTGCCTTCCCCAAAAACGCCATCTGTCAGCAGTGCCAGCAGCAGGGCACTGAGGGTGTGATCCTGGCAGGAAAAGCTGTGTGTTGGAGCTGCTCACTTCTGTCACAGCCTTGTGGCAGTAGCTTCGTGCTGGTTAGCATCACACACTGGCACAGAATCATGGAATAGCCTGAGTTCCCACAAGGATCATCCAGCCCAGCTCCTGGCCCTGCACAGACCCCTCAAAAACCCCACCCTGGGTATCCCTGACAGCGGTGTCCAAATGCTCCTGGAGCTCTGGCAGCCTCGGGGCTGTGCCCATTCCCTGGGGAGCCTGGGCAGTGCCCAGCACCCTCTGGGGGAAGAACCTTTCCTGAGATCCAACCTAAACCTCCCTGACACACCTCCAGNCTCCAGCCGTTCCCTGGCTCCTGTCCCTGTCCCAGGGAGCAGAGATCGGAGCTGCCCCTCGGGAGGAGCTGCAGCCCCTGATGGGTCTCCCCTGAGTCTCCTCCAGCTGCACAATCCCAGTGCCCTCAGCTGCTCCTCCACGTCCCCTCCAGGCCTTTCACCATCCTCATGTCCCTCCTTTGGACACTCCTTAATAGCTTTATGTCACACTGGATCCAGATTATCCAAGAAGGGAAGTCCTTCTAAGTGCCAGTTTGTGGTGGAAATCAGGTTCTATATTGAAGAACACACGTGACTGAGGAGGGGATTAAATCCCACAGCACTGGGCTGATCTGGAGATAATCACCCTGAGAATCCTGTACTGAGTGAGAAATCAGCTGCTGTTCAGCTGAATTCAGTCACTCTGTGCCCACAATATTTCTGGCCTTGGGTCTTCTGAGGGAGTTGCAGTTTTTGGTCAATCAGTAGAAGGACTTGGCTTTGTATGAAAATGCAGGAGCCCAGCACAACCTTCTCTTTTTAAAGCATTTCTGAGGGGTTTCCAGCGTCAGGAAAGGGGTTTTGCCTCCTGGTTTGATGTGTCCCCTCTGTGGTTGCAGGAGCGATACCGGAAGGCTTTGGCAGATTCTGAGAACGTCCGGAGGAGAACGCAGAAGTTTGTGGAAGATGCCAAACTCTTCGGTAAGCAGAGGAGCTGGGTTTGCTGCACTGGCCTCCCTGAGCAGAAAGGCTGATCAGCAGCTTTTCTGTCCCCCTGTGCTGCCCTCCCTCGTTCACTGTAAAGCTTGGTGTGATGTTTGGCCTGGACTCTTGATATCTGGGCTTAATCACTACTTTTTCTCTGGGTCCAGCTGGGTGTTGTCCTATCAGGTTTATCCACAGAATCCCAGAATTGTGATGATATTTTTTTTTTTTAAATAGACCCAGTGCAGCTGAGTTTAGTTGTGCTGACTTGGTTGAAAATCCAGGCTCTGCTGTGTGCTGAGGGTTGGCCCTGGCAGGGTGTGTTTTATACCCAGCTGTGTCATCAGCTTGTGGTCTCTACTGTATTAACAGCCTCTTCTGCTCCAGTTCAGTGGAGGTAGATGCTGCCTGGGGCTGTAGTTGTCAATCTCTAGATTAGATGCTTAAAACTTCTAAAAGAAATATTTTAGCGTCAGTGAAACGAGCTGGATTTGTAGCTTTGGCAGCAGAAACAGGTGAAGGGGGAAGAAGCTGCTGTTCAGGCACTGCACTGTGCCAGAACCATCTCTGAGAATGAAGAACTGTTTTTCTCCATACTGCATGAATCTCAAGAGGTTTATTGTCAGTTAATTCCAGCAGCCTTGAAATTAGAGCTGCTGTATTTGCTTACCTTCCAGCCATGGTGCTCTAAAATGGCTGCTGAGGTTGGGGATAATCAACAACGGGATGATTGATTCTGAGAGGGGGTTTTTGGAGCTTTTGGGATTTTATTTGTAGCATGCCTCACATATGAAGAAAAAATAAGTTCTTTATTAGACATTGCTCACAGAGTGAGATCTGTAGATAAGAGGAAGATCTGAAAGGAGGTTGTAGCAAGGTGGGGTTGGTCTCTTTTCCCAATTAATGAGGGGTAAGAAAAAAGGAAACAGCCTCAAGTCGTGCCAGAGGAGGTTTAGATTGGCTTTTAGGAGAAATTGCTTCACTGAGAGCATTGCCAAGCACTGGCACAGGCTGCCCAGGGAAGAGGTGGGGTCACCATCCCTGGAGGTGTTTAAAAGACTCGGTGACACGGTTTGGTGGTGGCTTTGGCAGTGCTGACTTGATGATCTTAAAGGTCTTGAGCAGCCTAAATGACTCTGATTCCGTGAAATGAGTGCTAATTGCTGGGCTTCTGTCTGCTCCTTTGTTGCATCTCCTTCCTCTTCCTTTGTTCTGTGCCTGTTCACATGTACAGCCTGAGACAGCACCTGACTATTGCCTCATTTTCTCTGTTTCCCTGATGTGTCATTCCAGTCAGGGAGTTATGACATTTATGTAACTGAGGGAGGCTGCTTTTCCTGGAATTCCTGCACTGTGCAAGAAACCACTCCTGGAAATGCAGCCAATCTAACCCTGTTTTTCTAATGACCAAAACTGCCTGGTTTTTTCATGACCAACCCAAGGACCATTTTAGTCCAGTCCTTCCACAGTGGTTTTAAGCTATGAATAAATAGGGGATTTTGTATTTTTGAATAGCCATGCATTGTTTTTGCTTCCCCCCATTGTGTTTGTTCCCTGTGGAACGGGCATTCGTGGGACAAAATTGTGTCAGTGGGACTGGAGCAGGGGGTGTGGAGCAGAGTCCGAAATGGCAAATCTGAGTTGCAGAAATCTGTTTGGAGTGACACATTAATGCTCTGCTCTGTCAGGAAGACCAAAAATATAAATGTTCGTGGTACAGATGTGCATTTCCTGCATATTCCTTGGTTTGGGGGGTCTTTAGATCACTCTTAATGCTGAAGCTTTGGTTCCAGGAATCAGAAGGCACCGCCTGGTCTCGCTAAATGAAGTTCAAATCAATGAGCAGCTTTAAAGGTGCCTTCAAACCGCTGTGACTTCGTGTCTGTCCTTAGTACTGGAGCTCTGGATGTTCTGTAAACTGCCCTTCGTTTCCTTCCTGCAGGGATCCAGAGTTTCTGCAGGGACCTGGTGGAGGTAGCAGACATCCTGGAGAAGACGGCCGAGAGCGCCGCGGGCCAGGCGGAGCCCAGCGATCCCAACCCGACCCTGAAGAAGATCTACGAGGGCCTCTCTCTCATCGAGGCCAAGCTGCAGAGTGTCTTTGCCAAGCACGGCCTGCAGAAGATGAACCCTGTGGGTGGCAGGTACGACCCCTACGACCACGAGATCATCTGCCACGTGCCAGCCGAGGGCATGCAGCCGGGCACGGTGGCGCTGGTCACGCAGGACGGCTACAAACTGCACGGCCGCACCATCAGGCACGCGCTGGTCGGCGTGGCCGTGGAGGCACAGGAGTGACGTGGCTTCCACTGCTCCACCTGGGACCTTCCTGAGCTGGGGACAGCCCCAGCTGCAGCTGCATGTATTTACTTATTTATTGAGCTGGGTTTGTATCGTGTGACGGCTTCGGGGTCGTGCGCGCGGCGGCGTCGCCGTTCGTTCTGAGGTACTCGTGTGTTTCATGATCCTTTTTGGAGTCCGTGGAGTAGTTGTAGGAGTCCTGCTGTTTGTCAGAAATTTGTGGCACTCTAGCCCCTTTCTCTGCTTATTTCTCCATGAAGGTTTGGATGGGGAAGACGGGAGATGCGGGAGAGAAAGGGAAATTCTCTTCTTGTCTCCCTGTTCCATCTCTGAGGGAGATTCCTGCAGTGGCCTTCAGGAGAGGAACTTCTCTGCCTCACTTTCCACAGCTGTGTTAAGGGACTGTAATAATACTGACCTACCTCACAGGGATGTGGTGAGGCTTTTCCTGTGCAAAGCACTGGGAAAAGTCCAGAGGGATGAGTATTATTATCACCTGGATTTGATGTCTTCCCTTGTCCCCAGACCCACCCCTCGGATGGGGTGAAGATGATCACTTGAAATGACATTTAGGGGCAGCTTTTTCTTACATTCCTTCAGGGAAACAATCTGGAATTCATGGAATCTCTGTCGTACTAGAGTTGAATAGAGATGAGGCTTTATAAAGAATTCAGTTGTTAGGTCAGGCTAATGTTAATATTCTTTCTCCAGGTAAAATTCCAGCTTGCCTCTTTGTTCCCAAAGGTAAAACAGGGAATGGTGATTTGTGGTGGAGCCAGAAAACTGTCCTCACATCTCTTAATCTCCAACCCAAATGTATATTTTAGAGGAGAGTAATTCCTCTTCCCTGGTGGGTATTTGTGCAGCTTTCAAGCATGATAAACTGTGTGCTCTTTGTAGCAGCTGCTGGCAAAATGGAGCTGTGCCCTTACGCAGGAAATCTGGGCTGTTCTATTTTCTCAGCTCTCCTATAGAGATCCTCAGGTTACACCAACTTCAGCCCACATCCTGATCCTACTTTCAGTAGTCCTAGGAAATATTAAACCTTTTAGGTTTTGACACAAGGAGAAAAATCTTATCTGCTCCAAAGTCTCAAGTGCCCTTGAACCAATTTTAGCAGCAGAGACAAGAAAGCAAGAGGAGCAGAAGCTGGGGAAGTGAAAGCTGACCTCGAGCTGTCCTCCTGGTTGGAGGCATGTTGTTGTCACAGCACATATGTATTTCCCACTGGCCCTATTGCCTGGGAGTTCATTTATCTCAGCTGAAAGGATGCAGTCACTGAGGAGGATCAGAATTTAACCCCTTGCAGAGCAGCAAGCAGTCAAATGACAGAAGAGCAGATAAGCCACACAACCAGGAATGGTTGTTTCTAACTGATTTGTTCATTCCTTCCTTTTTACTTTCTGGAATTGCATCCATAACCTGACAAATGCACTTCCAAAAACACTTTACTTGGAGTGGATGCCATCACTGGTTTGGAAGAAAATTTATTCTTCTCCCATTCCTTTGCAGGCTTCAGCTGAAAAACCCTTTTGTGGTGGACTTCGAGATTACCACAGCCTTTCATATTGACAGTCTTTCACCTGGGGAGACTGTGTGCAGTTAGTGGGTTGTCATCCCAGAAATTTAAGGAATCTGCACATTTCCAACCTCCTCCATGCAACCTTTTTTAGTGGCAGCTGTGGTGTGGGTCTGCAGTGGATCCTTTTTGCAGTGTGGGTTTCTGTCTCTGTGCAGTAGGTTCTGAGGGAGGTACTGGAGATTTCAGCCCTGAAACAGCACTTCTGGCAGCTTCAGCTCGTGGACAAACCTCTTGTTCAGTGCTCTTGTATTGTTTTCATGTTTTTGGAAGTTTCAGAGATAAACAGGACTTCCTATTCCTTGTTCTGCTGAGCAGGTCACCAGGGTACGCTGTTTCTGCAGAGAATGGGGAAAAAATGAAATGTGGCACTACAAATCTTGCTGTTCTTCCTCAAAAGTGAGGAACCCACGTCCTCAGCTGGAAGGAACAGTGGGGTCTCTGCTGCCTCTTCAGCCCCTGCTGCATCAGCTGAGTTTTGCAGTGTGAGAGGAGAGCTGGAAACCAACTCTGAAAGTGAAACTTTAGTTGTAAGGAACCAAACAGAAGCAGAGGCATTTTACACAACAGACAGCTTTCTGTCACAGAGAGGCTGCAGCTGGGTGTGACCAGGAGCCATGGGATCCAAATCCTCCTTAAACTCACCTGTGGAGCCACTGGACTGTGAAAAAAACGTTACAGCCACTCAGTCCAGCTTGGGTTTGCCAACCCTGCCTGCCTCCTCAGCCAGCACTCACCCACTTCTGCCTTAAGGAAATACCCTAAAATGCACTCCAGACCTTCTGTCTGTACTGAGAGATGATTTATTCAGCTTGTCTGTCCGGGGGCTGCTTTCACTGAGGCTCTGCAGCGTGGCTGCAGCAGGAATCTGAGGGATCCCATTCCTGTGCAGTCTTTCCCACCCTGACAGAAGCCCTGTTTAATGTGGGGCAAGTTCTTTCCCCAGTCAAACCTATGAAACTTCTACAGGATCCTGTCAGGTTTTATGATTCCTGTGAAATGGACCCAGTGCTGAGAGACTCTTTCACAGATGTTACCAAAGAGATAAATCCTGTAGCTGTTGTTTGTCCCAGTTTCTGCTTCCTTTGAAAGGTGAAGTGAAAACGAAATAACCAAACCTGGATTCCATCACAGAATCTGGATTTCCCGGGCAAAATTTGATTCTCTTGCCTTCCAAGCACATTTAATGATGTCTTTTGTCCTGGATGAGATTGTGCAAGGGTGGGTTGAATTTCTCTTTGGTTCTTGCTGCCTTTTCTGCCCTGATTTTGTAACTCCTGCAGGGAGGGGACTGACCCGTGAGCTGCTCCTCTGCTGTAACTTTATCCAATAACTGTTTAATAAAACACAGGAATGCATTAGCAGCGCAGGAATAGCAGAGGAGAGGACCTCATGTACATTTTAGTCATTTCCACACCTGGACAAGTCTCCAGTGGCACTGTCACGAGCATGGCAAGGTCTGAACTCTGACCAGGAGCAGTGCAGAATGAAATGAATGTTGCTTTGTGAACCTTAACTTCTCAGTGCTTCAGCAGCAGAGCTTGTGTTGGAAGAGCTGTGATCACTCAACAGCTCTTAGCAGTCCCTTAATTAATTAAAGAAAAAAAAAAGTATTTAAGTTTTATATTGTGAATATTGTAGTATTTTTTTATTTTAAAACTCGAGATGTTTTGATATTACTTGCAAAGTCAAACGAACAAAGCGTTGCTAATCTCCAAAAATCCAAGGCCATTTAGGTGGGGGGAAAACGTGTATATATTGTATTTTTTGTGTGTTTCTGTGCTCTTTGTTTACCCAAAGGTTCTGGCTGCACAAAAGACAGAGATGTGTGGGAGCGGTGCAAGGAATTGACAACGACATTAGAGTTGATGTTGGAAAGGGCTGATTTCCTTTAGGTGTCCAGATCCTGTCCATTTGCTAATAAAACAGAAGAATTGCAGTGACTTCTCTTGCCTTTTTTCCCTGCCCCAAACTGCTGCTCCTTCCAACTCCAACCAGCTGGGACTGCACATTGGAAGGTTTCTTGCTATTCCTGATCCCACTGTCTGTGAAAAGGGCCACGGCAGCAATTGGCTGAACATTTTATTGATGATGCTTTAGGTCCAGAAATGCACACACACAGGGTTGTTGTGAAGGATTCCTGCCCTGATTCCTGCCCAGGTTTGTCAGTCCATGGTATTTCCACACCTTCTGCTGTGCCTGTTCCTGGATGACTGCGCAGAGAAATGTTTTCTGCCAGCCTCTGTTGGTTCAGCAGAGCTCTGCCACCAGCTGAAATCTGGATATCTGGGTTTGTTTTTGCTTGGCTTTGCTGCCTGTTTGCCCCTGCGTGTGCTGCAGCCAGCCAATTGTGCAGCAGTGCAATTAAGGGTGGGTTCATTTACAGGCTGCACTCACGCCCGTGGTACCCACAGGCGGGCTGTGATTTCAGGGATTTGTCAGAGAAAAGACGAGGCTTTCTCTGTGAGGGTGTGTTTGTAACAGATTTCATTCTCTGCAGAAATAGCTGGGCCTCCGTTCCTGCTCTTGCCGTGCCAGCTGGTGCCATGTGGGTGGGCCTTGTTCTCCCAGAGCCCTGGATGCCCCCGGGCGCTTCTCCCTGCAGTAAAAAGCGTTTGCAAAAGACCATTTACAAACAGCCTTTATGGGGTGAGATCAATATTTCCGTGCTGAAGATCTGCCAGCAACGCCAGCCAGCCGTGATGCAGGGGTGATGTCCCTTTCTAGGGGCTTTTCCTCATCCTGCCTAAAATGCACAGGCATTGTTTGGTGTAACCACACCAGCCCAGGAAACCCTGCTGCTGCATTAGGCAATTTCTGGCTCTGCTGGTTTTGCTCTGCAGCAACAGTGAGAGTTGGGAGTTCTCAAACCACCATCTGGAGAAAAGCCTCGGAGCTTGGGGCAAAGCATTTTGCTTATGGCAGGATATTCCAGAATTCCTGCAAGCAGGGAGGGGATGGGAGCGGTGCTGACCTGCCTGGGAGCCCTGCTGTGTGCACAGCAGATTTCTTGTCGCCCACAGCCCTGGGGAAATCAGGCTGGTTAAGTAAGAGCTTGTTAACACCCGAGAGTTGCTGCAAAGATATTTCTGTGCTGTGTTTTAAGCTGCTTGGGATCGTCTCCCCATCCCGGTGGGATCCTGCCCACTGTGAGGGTGAGCTGAGAAAGGGTAATTTTTGTCTGTGCCCACCCCAAATATTCACACTTGAGGTTCAGGGTTGTACGTGCTCCCCATGCGGGAAGGCTGAAGTGGCTCCTGGCTGGGGAAAGGAGGGGGCCTGTGCTTGTGTTGTGTTTCCCTGAGACAAAAGTTCAAGTGATGGGTTCTCAAAGAAAATTCTGCCCCTTGCTAAGGAGCCAGCCCCGGGCTGGAGCAGGCTCTGGGTCCGTAATTACACGTCCAACTTGTTCGAGAGTTTTTCCTCAGCCTTTGCCCTCCTTTGTAATCCGAGTAGCATCCCGTGGGATGCCCTTGGCACAAGCTGCTCGCTCTCAGGCACCTTCTTGTGCCCAGGGCGGAAAGTCCGAGGAAAATCTTGAAACGCTGCATCAGGCGGGCAGGATCCAGCCTGCTCCGCTCCGCCGGGGCCCGAGCTCTGCGCGCATCCCCGGTGCGCACACGGAGCACACGGAAAAACGTGCTCTGGCAGCGGCAGCGGCAGCGCGGAGCAGCCGGGGCAGCTCCTGGCTCGGGCCCCGCTGCGGGACGCGTGCGGGGAGCGCAGGGCAGGGCGATGCTCGCCGTGGCCGTGCCTGGGGCTGTTCGCAGGGCGCCAGCGTCCCCCGTGCCCCCTCAGCGCCGCTCCCCGCCGGGGGCTGTGCTGCCGCCGGCGGGGCCAAACACCGCTCGTCTCTAAGTGCGAGTGTGTGCAGGCCAAGGAAAGATGGAAAACAACCTAAAAACGGGAA